>JAAGVU020000038.1:3591745-3625038 GCA_011763525.2 Mormyrus iriodes | reverse complement strand
GGTTTTTACTTCGCGGATTTTCACCTTTCGCGGGGGGTTCTGGAACGCAACCCCCGCAATAGACGAGGGATCACTGTTCTGCTGACATAGTCAATTTTGTGGTCACTCGGTAGATCCTAAAGTGCATGCCACTGTAAAACATCTGGAAAACTGGTGATCTGAAACAACATCTGATGGGTTGTTTTGTTGCACTGGTGTCAATGCACTTATATAATGACACTGTCACTGCTTTCACAGCTCTGCACGCCGTGTACTTGTGTACATGAACCGAGTCACCCACAAAACAAGAAAGGTGCCAGACATACTTGTAAACATGGGCTGAGGGCACCATTTCTCTCTGTATCATGTTGCAAATCAGCAGCTAGTAGATTTGAGATATTTTTGTAATTCAGTACAAAGAAAATGAAAGCATATATACAAATCAATGTCATCAAGGTGTGTAACTGGTCACAATTAACTATTTCTCAATGTTAACCACACTGAATTTCTTCTTCCCACCATTCAAAACGAATAGCTTTTTTCAGTACTTTTTAACATAATTTTTACAGTGGACCTTATGCCTATTGATAAGGAAGTGAAAATTTATGTTATAACTGTGTGTGTGTTACGTTGAAACTATTTGCATGGTGCTATCGATTACTTTTTAGCAGTAAACTTGAACACAGTGGCAGTTTATGTACACCATAGGCTATAATCAAACTTAGTCTTAGCTCGTGCAACCCATTGCTGGTTCTGAGTTCCTGGGCCATCTTGGGAACTTTTGTAGCTCTTGGTTACTTTCAAGTGTCTCTTTCTCACTGTACAACAGGAACCGTGACCTTTACGTTAAATATGCATGGAGATGCGAAAAGCTTGTAGGTTAAACTTGGCACATAATTTCATACAAAACTACAGAACCACTCCAAAACAACAGATGATGAGCAAGTCATTTTTTAGTTATTTGTTTGTTCTTGGGGAGATCAGTTGTAATCAAAATGGGACACAGACTTTTAGTTATATTTTATTTATATGACCTGCAACATATTTATAAGTCATTATTAAATCTGACTAGCAAATAGATCTTTTGTTTACCACAGAATGAAAAATGATGTAACCTTATTCAACCAATAAGCGCTGGCAAGTTCCACAGCCAGTACCAGCGGTATTAGACAAAAGTACAGTCATGAAAAAGAAAGTACACCCTTTGTCAATTCTATGGTTTTACGTATCAGGACATAATGAAAAATCATTGTCCTTAGCTGGTCTTAAAATTACCTGAATACATGCTCAGATGAACAACAACACATGACATATTACACCGTGTCATTTTTTATTTAACAAAAATTAAGCCAAAATACAGTTACGGTGTTTGAAAAGTTAAATACATCTTTACTTTTTCCACAGGAATTATGAGGGTAAGTAGCAGCCAGGTGCTTCTGATCAACTGCACTTGATTGATTGATCATCAGCAAGTGTGACCACCTCTATAAGAGCAGAAGTTTTGACAGTTTGCTGGTCTGGCGCAAACACAATGCCAAGGAGGAAAGACCTCAGCAATGATCTTAGAGAAGCAAGAGGTACCGCCCATCAATGTGGGAAGGGTTATAAGGCCATTTCCAGACAATACAGGGAGAAAGATTATTCACAAGTGGAAAACATTCAAGACAGTTGCTAATCTCTCCAGGAGTGGACGTCCCAGAAAATTCCCCCCAAGGTCAGACTGTGCCAAAGAAATCACCAAAAAGTTGAGCTACATCTCATACTCTACAGGCCTCATTTAGCATGTTAAATGTTAATGTTCATGACAGTATAATTTGAAAAAGACTGAACAAGTGTGGCTTGTTTAGAAGGGTTGGGATTTTGGATGCAAGGTATTCATTATTACAAATGTAAATGAGGTACAAAAATAATTCTATCTGCTCAATTTTTGCTCTTCTACAATATGTTTCTCTTGTACTTTCATGTATTTTCCAAGTTAGCACAGGTGCTTGTGGTAAATGTATCAGCACATTTTCGGTTTAGACAACAGGTCATGCATGTGAGATCATAGACAAAATTAGGCAATCTAGGTTAATATGCACACTCACCACCAACTGGACTGGGTTGTGCCACAATAGCTTAAAGTTATGGTAGGTCGCCCTCAATGTTCTCATCTGCCAAAATGATGCACAGCCTTCAGATTTTTCTGTCATTGATAAGACAAATTTCACTGAATGAAAACGGCATAGTCTGTAGAAAAAATCATCCCAAGCTTACCTTACACAGTCACTCCTCACATTCAAAAAATGTGACATGATTAAATTCTCTCTGAATAAATATCACCAAGTTTCCCACAATGCATATCACCAACAGGCTATTGCCCTGCAATGGATAGAATTTCCTGAACGGGGAGGTTAGCGGCCAACAATCGATATCAAATTTACTATAGAATATTCAGTAAATCTTCTTTCACTCCTTAGATTTAAAAATGCTCACTTGTACAAAGTTCCACTCAATAAGTGCATTAGTTCAGATGGCAGATCTGCTTGATAGGCCGAATGGCCTCCTCTCGTTTGCAAATTTCTTATGTACTTACGTTTTCAAGATGGCGGCTGCAGGCTCCATTTTCACTCGAAGCTTTTTTGTGCTGGGAGTTCCAATTTTGTTGCCCTCCATCGCAGTTATAGTTCTGGATTTGATCAAGGACACATTTTAGGCATGGATTTTCATCCACACAATGCTTTTGTGAAGTGGTAATACATTCCACTAGAAATCAAATAGGGTAAGTAGCATAAATAATGACAAATAGATTGATCCTGTTCACAATGCCACTAAACATCTCATTCTTGTCTTAGCTGTCACTAAGCACCGTTACTTCATTTATGGTGCAATGTGCCTCAAAGTTTGGTCAGGTCCAGATTTTCAATCTTACAACACGTGTGCAAAGGTTGAAAAAGCTGTCAAACTATTTGAGTTATCCCGCTAACAGGAAAAATGGTTGATGCTAGCCCTTTTTTGCTGTCACAATGCACTGCTGTGTCAGGATCAGTTCCTGTCTTGTCTGTCATTTCCCTCTGTGGCGAGCAGGTGTCGCTGGCCCCCCCATTTTTTGTTTCCCCAGGTCTTGTTCTTTTGTCAGTCCCTGTTGTTTATCCGTGCTCCCCAAGCTGCCATGTTATGGAATGAGCTGATGTGCAGCTATGATCTATGCTTCTGTGCTGCTGTGAGTTCAAGACCAGCCCCAACCATGTTGAATACTTTATCAACCTATATACATATGCCCAAGGTTAATTATGTGCTTTTATCTATTTCTGTATTGGCTCATGTTTTTGTTCCTTTGTTCTCAGTCATCCTCTATTATTCCTAGTTTTGTAATGTTTTTTTTTTTCTAAATTCCCAGTATCTCATAATGTGAGTGCCTTGTGTATATGTGATTGTTAATCTATCCTCACTTGTTTCTCGTCTAGCCCCCATTACCTGTATATTTGTAATAGCCCTTGCCCAGGTCTTCTGTCGATCATTGTAAACATCGTTAGGTGTAGAATTAGATAGAAATAGAATTGTTTCTGCCTGTGTTTGGGGTCAGTTTTTCCTCGCTGTTTCCCTGATTTGAGCCTGTGTATTTCTTCTGTGTTTTCTTGTGCTTGGTTTAACTTTGGTTATGTTTTTGTTTGCTGTCCTACTTGTGTTTAGACCCCTCGTGGTCCCTTTTTTGGTTTGTGTTTTGAAACTTAATCCTGTTAAGATGATAACTCAAAGTTTTTAACAGATCTTTTTCAACTTTGCATTGCATGGGTGCCAACCTGGAACCAATTAAATTTTGAGACCGATTGCCCCAAAATTGAAGCAACACTGCTTAGTGGCAGGAAAGGAAAGAGTGAAAGCAGACAATATTTGGGCCCCGTGAATGTGATAAGTCAAAAAGCAGTAAAGGAAGGAAATGGCAGCTGTAGAAGACTCTTGGTCTTGTGAACAGAGTAACTTGCAGACACATTGTAGGGGTGTCAAACTGGAATTGATAAAATTGTGAGACTGAATTGCCACAGAACTGAAGTAGTACCACATAGTTATAGCAAAAAAAATGGGTTTCAGACATTTTGAGTTATCGTGGTAATGGAATCAAAAGTGTGTTCCAAATTTTCCAGGGACATTCTATATGGAAAGTTATGGACCAATTTTGAGACCAATCACACCAAAATGCAATGGTGCTTAGTGGCAGCAGACAGAAGAAGATGATTAATGAACTGGGGCATGTTGCACAAAGCAGGATTTCTTGTTGAGCTGGATAACTTGTTGGATGTACAAATCCCCTGTACAAAAATATTATATGGATGTAAATGTACACCTAAAAATGTACACTTGATCATAATCAACAGCACCTCAAAGCTGTAACTGCAATGACAGAGGGCAGCCAAGAGTGAAACTGGAGCCTGTAGCTGTCATCTTGTAAATAGCCAACTTTTTTCAAATTTCCTAGGAAAATTGTCCAGGTCTGTGATTGTAGAACTTTGGGGTGTGGGGTGATTTCCTGAATATTCTATAATGAAGTTTATACTGATTTTTGGTCGCTAGCCTTCCCGTATATTGTGGGGAACTGGTGAAATTTATTGTGGGAGAATTTAATCGTCACTTTTTTTCAAACGGGTCTGTAAGTTAGTCTTGTTGTGTGTGTGTGTGTGTGTGTGTGTGTGTGTCTATAATCACTACATTTCTTTCACAACTGCATTGTACAAAAACAGATCTGTTAGTGCACAGCTGAGCTGTGACCACACTGAACAACAAAGAAAACAGAACTAATCTGCTAAAGGTTATTGATGGTGGGATGTTTCAAGTGAGATAGCGTTTGGCCTTTAGGGGGCATGATCATCGCAATGGGAACCTAGACCAGCTTTTAAGATACAAAGCTGAGGACGATTCATCTTTAAGTAGGTGGCTGTCTGCCAAGAGAGAGGAGTACACCTCTAGGGAATGTACGAATGAATTAATCAATTTTATGAGCTCATCAATTGTCAGGGTAATCACAGACGAAATCCAGGCTATGCCTGTGTCTCAGTTTTCAGTAATAATGGATGGGACAAAGGATGTGTCAGGTGCTAAGCAGGAGGCCTATGCTCTTGATTGATTTGGTGGTGCATTGGGTTGTATGAGAACATAGGCAACAGGTAAAAATCTTTCCAATATTATCTTGACTGTACTGTTGAGGCTGTCTTTGGCCATATCAGGCCTTATAATTCAGTCATTTGCCAAAAACAGCTGCTAGCACCATATGTACATTGTGGAACCCATCGTGGGAATGTAATAAAACAACAGGCTAAATGCACTGGAGGAAACGGCTGCAAGTAACTGCAGACACAGGGCTTGCATGATCAACTGCAACAACGTAATGTTGTACTGGGCCTTATGCTTGCCCCAGATATTACAAATGAACTCCACCAAGCGTTTCTCTCCAGAAAAACATTCAAACAATGGAGGGCTTATTTTCATTTAACCGTAAACCTCATTGTGGTTTATCCCTTACAGATACACAATTGAGAGTAAAGTTTGGGTTCCAAGCATGGGGATGATAGCAACCAACAATCAACACAAACTTTATTATCGAATATTCAGAAATCATCTTGCACCACACAGTTTTAAAATTACTCACCCATACATCATCCCAACTGACTGGAAGACAGGACTTCTTGTCCCTATCTGGAAAGGAAAGGGTGATCGCCTGGATTGCAGCAAGGGGAGGGGGATAACACTGCTCTCAGTGCTGGGTAAGGTCTTTGCTAGGGTCATCCTCAACAGGATCTGTGATCTGCTACGGGAGCAGTCTGGTTTTATGCCTAAAAAGTCTACCATCGACTACATCCTGGCACTGAGGGTTCCTGAGCACAAAGGCAGAGGTTCTTTGCAGCCTTTGTTGATTTTAGTTGATCAAGCTGCTGTGTGGGACATCCTGAGACTTCGCAGGATCCCCCCGAAGTTGCAGAACGTCATGGTTGACCTGTACACTGGTACTGTGAGTGCTGTGCAGAGTGGAGGGAGAGCCTCTGCGTTCTTCCCAATTGATTCTTGAGTTTGCCAGAACTGTGTTCTTGCTCCTAATCTGATCAATGCCTGTATGTGTTGGGTAGGGTCGTGGGGTCCAGTGGCTGTGGGGCATCAGTTGGTGATGAAAGATTCACTGATCTTAATTTTGCCAACAATGCTGTGATCTTTGTGGAGTCAATGGAGACTCTGATCGGGGCTCTCGAGAGACTGAGTGAGGAGTCTAAGTGTCTGGGATTGTGAGTGTCCTGGATAAAAACTAAGATCCAGGCCTTTAATGACTTCTTGGGCACAGCCATCAGTAGTATGTCTGTCTGTGGGGAGAGTGCCGACCTCGTTGAGAGTTTCACTTACCTCGCCTGCGACATTCATGTCCCTGGTGTCTCTTCCTATGAAGTCAGCCGACAAATTGGGAGAGCATGGGGCAAGAGATCACTGGGAAGGGGTGTGTAGCGCTCCTGATATCTTTGCAAGAGGACAAAGATACAAGTCTTTAGAGTCCTGGTGCTCCCAGTCTTGCTGTATGCCTGTGAGACATGGACACTATCCAGTGAGTTGAGATACACTGGACTCTTCCGGTACTGTGTCTCTTCGGAGAATACTTGGGTACCGCTGGTTCGACTTTGTGTTGAACGAGTGGTTGCTCAGGGAGTCCCAAATGAGGCACATTACATGCATTGTGAGGGAGCGTCAGTCACAGCACTACAGCCATGTGGCACGATTCCCTGAGGGTGATCCAGATCCGAGTGGCTGGACTAGGTCAAGGGGACACCCATGAAACACCTGGCTGTGGCAGATGGATGGCCATTTCCAGAGGGTGGGACTGAACCGTGTGTTTGCCTGGGGGGTTGCCAGCCAGGATCCTGAGGTGTTTTGGCATGTGGTGGGTGTGGCAATGCGCTGCATCAGTACATGCTCCCTGATCTGACCTTTACAAAGATCCATGGAAAAAGCTCAGATGGTCGATCTGTAAACAATAAGGCTCTGTCTTCACTCTCGGCTGCACTCTGCTGGCAGTTTCAATTTTGCTGCCCTGTCATTGCAGTTACAATTTTGTATCTGATTAAGTGCGCATTTTTAGGTGTAGATTTTTATCCGTATAATGTTTTTGTGAAGTGGTAATAATATCTATCAAATATCAAATAAGGTACGTAAAGTAAATAATGACAAACAGATTTAGCCTGTTCACTAGGATAAGCCTCTAATTAAACATGCACTTTCAGTGTAAATTATACTCGTACTGAGACAAAATGTAAACATTGTTGTAGAAAAAAATTACAAAATATAATTAAAAATACCAAGCTCTAATCCTGTCTTCTTGACAGTTAAAATAGGTTTTAAAATCTGCTTTTTTGGTTATGGCTTTGTTGATATATGTCTTTTGTCATTGTTAAAACAATTTGTTTCATTACGAACATATTTTAAACAATAGTAACTGTTACTGAAACCTATTTAGCCTGGCAGAGGAAAAGGAAACACAGTGATTCACAGCACACAGAGGAAATAACATCATAAAGCCACTTGCTAACACCATGGGTAGACCAGAGGTAAGTCATCTTTTCTATTTTTCATATTTTTCTAATCTTTTCAGCCTTGAGTGATATGTCATTCTAACCAACACACCACTGTTACTCATTATATCAGAATGAGACAAATCATTTTCAAAGTTGTTTTTAATTATATAACCAAGTTTATCCTTAACCTCGACAGTAATGCATTCCACAGCAAGCACCTATAGCTAAGAAAACGCTAACATTGACATAGATTTTCAACCCTGTTACTTGCAACCCAGTTACCTAATATTTGTATCTCTGATTTAATGATCCCTCAACCATTTCCCCCAAACAGGCACTACCATTGCAATTTTAAGATCAAATAACACAAAACTAAATAAAATGTCTTTTAGGTTTCTTTCAACTTTATTGCATGTAAAGCAATATACAGTCAATGAGGAAAATAAGATATGCCTTCATTTCTTCAGTTGTCTTGTATTGTCAATTGTTTTACTCCGCAAGTGACGTATTGCGCTAGAGGCAAAATTGAAATTGTAGACAATAATATGTCTTTTCTCAAACTAATTTTAAAAATTAGAGAAAGTTGATGTCACAGTAATGAGTTTGTGAGAATGACCCGTGTTTAAGAACAAATCCATACACTTTTCTTTTTTCCTCTCTTCATTCAGAACAAGTCTATAAACAAGCAAATATGCCTAACCAATCGCTATGGTGAAAATGTTAGATTACTAGTAGCATGGACTGAAAACTTAGAATGCATTGTTGATGAAATAATAATGCAGTGAACTGCATAGTCCAAACAAACTTATATGCTACGCTGTATTATTCCAGACCAATTGCTCGTCACTGCCACTAAAAACCCACATATCTTCCCACATCTATTAGTAACTGTAGAATGGTTCCCGATTAGGTGAGTGTCCTGGTCAGGTGGTTCTGTTTGTGGACCCCTGACCTAGTGTATGCATGAATCAATATGTGTGGTTCAAAACGGAGCGTTTGACAATCCAATTGAATATATTTGAATCTATTATTTTTTAATTGACCAGCCTAATTGATTCACTTACTAGGCATGCTGACAAGGCAAACATGTCCTTTGAATCCTGCCCAATGGTATTGTACTTCTCTATACTTATATATTTCTATATATTACTGTGTTGTATAATTCTTACAGAATTATATGAATTATTCACACACATTTTGGATTGTAAAATTTACGTTTAAATGTATAATAAACGTAAAAAGTTTGTTACATGTTCGGCTTTCTGAACACTGTAATATTGGCTTTGGTGTAGAGACTTGTGACTTAATGCAGCCCTCCAGAGCACATAGTGAAAATACAATTAAAAGCACTTAAGTCAGTGACAAAATGTGCATAAGGGTCACTTACATGTGACATGCCCATATATTTCTCCACCCAAAGTGTGAATCTAGCCTAAGTGGACTTAAACCCCAAACTTAAATCGATGAGAAAATTTGCTTAAGTAAATAAAACGCATAGCTACACAATTTCTGGACTTACGCGCATGGGTGAAGCCCAGGGTGTATAGCCGCACTGAGGGAGGGGGAAGCTTTGGGGAAAAAGCTTATGAATAAATACAAATGGATAAAGCACCGGCTTTCTCTCCTACAGTCTCAAGGGATGGCATACACCCAATGATTTATTCAGACTCATGTAGGGGAAAAGGCAAGGGGGCTTTCCATGTTAACTCCAAGCACATCTCTTCCCCCAGCCACTCATGGTGTCAGGGCAACAATATTTTTTTCCTGGCACTCCCTTCTCAAAGTGCTTTTTAAACAAACAAACAAGACTTTTTGGGCCTGTTGTTTAATAAGGAGGAGGACCTGCTAGTTGCTAGAATAGAACCCATTTTACCCCAAAAATTCCTTTGTACCTCTCAGCAAGGTCCAGGGGAACTTCAAAGCATACATTATTTTCAGTAAATTTTCCTTATTAGGTGCACAAACAAGTTAAAATTAATTAAAATGTATAATACAAATTTTTAAAAGTGCATTTCATATACAAATTATTGAAGAAAAAAACCCAGAAACTTACATCCTTTCTAATAGTAATAAATCTACGAAGTAATTCCCATAAACATTAAAACAAAACAGGGTCCACTTTCTCCTTCTCTCTTATTAGTCTCAACATAAAAATTAATTTCTTTAGTTACAGACACCATTGGGAACATATATAGATTTACACCAGGTGCCGTCTCCAGTTAGAATCACAGAATGTGCTTTTCCTGTTTACATGACGCATGTCTCTTGTGTTATGGTCCAGGCTTGGCGCCTGCTTCTCCTCATACCCACAGGGTTGCAGCAGACGTGAGTTTTCCTCCCAAGCCACTGGTGCTCCCAGTAATATATAAAATAATAATAAAAAAACAAAGTAATCCATGTGCCGTACCTTATAGAAATGGTGTCAAACTGTTTTTTCCTTTCTTTCACAGCAGACAATGTCACTGTGCCCAGGCCCATCTGGGCAGTGCTCTCTGCAGACAGTGGGTGGAGCTGAACGGGGGATGGCTGCTGACTCAGCCTGCAATGCTGCATCCATTTATCTGCAGTGCAGTCCCCACACCCTGCCTACAAACAAACGAGCTACACAAGACTACACACACACACACACACACACAAACACTGACACCACTGTGCTGCACCGTAAATGAGGAGGACTGTCACACAGTGAAACACACCCCATCCTCTCATGTACAGCTATCTGGATAAAGAGGTGAGTTATAAAAGAACAAATCTCATTTTCATGAAAGAATGAAGGAAGGAGAAAAATTACAATGGAGACAGTGGCAGAGAGCCAGGAATGGAGATTTTGCTGAAATTAGAGATAAAGGGGGTGGAGGGAGAGACAGAAAGAGGCCAGGGGAGATTAAGAGGTTGTGAAAGAATTTACAGGAGAAGTGGAAATGCAATACCTAAGCACCTGTGCATTCAGCTTCTTTAGGAACAGTTAATACTTAATACTTAGTTAATACAGTTAATACTAGCAGAGTTATAGCTAGGGAATATCACAACTTATTACCCATTGTAACAGGAAATAGATATACAGATCTATGCTAGTCTTTTGGATATGAGCAGAGAATGGTGGGGGGTTCAAAAAAATAATTGCACTCATGTGGTCATTTCTTGCTATCAATTTCTATTTCATCTTTTGGGGAAGGTATGTGTGCAGAATAAGTGAGCCATTTGAATAGCAAAATTGGTCTCCACTTTTCTAGATGTTGGGCCTTTATCAAGCACTTTCTTCTCCCCACATCGTCCTGTGTTTTGAGTCCAAGGCAGGGCCTTTATTTCTTAGACTTGCTTCGCCAGGTTTCAGAGTAGATGACTGACTAATATACCGTATGTTGTGTAAAAGACATTTGCAGACTCCTTTCAGTTGCATTCATGGATGAAAAAGTCACCACATTTATTCCTTTCAAACGTTTAGTTTATTTACATATAAACACCCAATGCAACATTTCAGTCAAAAAACTTTCACTTGGAGTCTAAAAGGAGATCCCCAACAGCAAACCAGTTTAAATTTGTCGACAACTTAAAAAAAACTTGAATAAAGTAAACACTACAATCTAAAGACCATACAGTTACAGAACACAAAACCAGTCCAAGTACAGTTTCAGGATCATGACCTCTGTCTAAAAAAAAATGTGAAAATGAAAATGTTTTGATAAGAGAGAAATTCATTTATTCTCTTGATTTGGTTTGCTACAGCTAAAGCTAACTTAAAGCAGTACCAGTTTGCATGTATTTACATCCAAAAGAGCAGGACTCCTCGCTAAATTCAAAATTTTTATACCAATATGGCTATTACTGAGGTTTCTCCATTTGTAAACAGCCCAGAGAAGCATTTTGACTGTAATGTTGCCACTTTCATGTGTGTGTTTGGAATCCCCTGAATTCAATATGGCTGATTATCAGAACAGTTCAGTGCCATAAAACCACATAAATGTCCATTATTGTCTAAATGAAGATTCTCCTTTTGATGATCATGTTTTCATAAGGACAAGTATGGTGTGTATATTGTTATGTCCCCAATAATCTATTATAAGGGTATCGTGATACCTACCTTCAGTCTAGTATGTAAACCTTACAGTGTGCAGTGACACATTAAATGGACACACATAGCAGCTAAATTTTACTTACCTATGAAGAGCCATACTGAATTGAGGAGATCTCAAATGGTCTGTTAGCTGCATTATAGTCACACAGAATAGTTGCAGACATTGGGTATAAATATCACAATGTACACAATAAAAACACTTTTGACAAAAACTAACTTCCAACTTGAGACCATATAAATAGTCTAGACAAAACGCAAATCTACACAGGCAGCCAAGATAGGGCAGTGTGCGACAGCTGTATGAAGTAACCAACCCTGCTCCCCCCACCCCCCCCCTCGCTTCAGAAACTTCTGAAGCTGGAATGATGGGAAACCCAGGTCCCCTAAATCATGCAGTCTCAGTTTGTCCCTCAAACCCTAAATAAAATGAAACACAACAAATAACTGGAAGGCTGCTTTATTATTAATAAAAAGTATCGTGCTCAAATGAAGACAATATTTCAGAAGTCCATGTAGTTGTGCAACACACCCTCTTATATCATCATTTTATCATATTGGCAGAGAATAACAATATATTATAAAAAGCACCTCTTACTATTTTTCAACAGAAATCAAATCATCTCAGTCATGCCAATGAGTAAAACATTTACTGTAGTGAATGTCAAGAAATGATAAATGCATGTCTGGAACAAATCACACCGAAAGATGACCTACAGAACTATTTTTTTTCACTTTATGAGGATGTTACACTGAATGCTTTGCTTACAATCTGCAGGTATTTTTTTTTATAATCTACTATTTTGGGTGACATTTTTTATTTGTCAGTTCACAGGCAGTGTTTTCAACTATTCAGCATGTTCACATCCCTGATTCACATTGTGCTGCTTTTTGAGAAGCTCCTACAGTTATGGAGGTTTTAGCCTGGCACTAAAAAACAGAAAAATGTACACACTGTAAAGACAAAAAAAGGCAAAAAGACAATATGAACAAATCAAGAGTCTAATAAACAAATAAAAATGAAAATGACAAAGTAGAAATGCCGGAGAATCGAGAGAATGTAACAAACAAGAATACCGTAAACAAACTTAGGTGTGTGTTGGGAGCCCTTCGATCAGGAGCAAATCATTACCACAGTACAGTCTATGGACACATTTGTGGTTTCCGTATGGTGGCAGTAGTATTTTCTAGGGCAGTTAAAGTTTATTAGAGTAAGCCTGTTCAGGAGGGGCACAAGAGTGTGATAAAAAAACAGTATAGAAAAAGGTTTGCTGGCAGCACAATCCTCTCATCTCAGGCTATAAAACCACAGTAAGCAGCTCAGAAAACACTGTGCACCAGCTGGTCCCCAAAAACACAGAGATCCAGGGCCAGCCTAGAATTTTGGTCATCCATTACACTGTGTTGCACAATAAATGTAAGTGACTACTGTCAACAGAGGTTCTTTAAACCTGGCATTAAGAGAGGAGAGAGACTGTCCGACAGTATCCAGTTATAAACTTATTGTATATAGTTCTTATATATATTACTTCTTTCAATTTCCCTCATTAATGTGAAAACTTTCTCCAATATTGAAAAGTGTAACAAATGTGTCATAGGGCATCAGCTGGAAGCCATTCTATATTATTGTTATTTATTATTAGATTAATAGTTATTTTTAAATTCTGTATTTACAAAAAACAGCATGCTAATAAAATAAAATGATATATTACATTATTTATAGTTTCTCTCAGAAAAGTTATCTTTTCAGCATATTCTGACACATCACAGCCTGTTTTGTACACATAGTTTGTAAAATATATTTATCGATACTTCTGTATGAATGTACATTTTGTTTATGTCAAGATGGGCACACAAAACAATCATATTACATTATTTGTTGCATTGTTAATTATTGTTTTTTGTATTTGGTGTTTACTTGGATTTAGTCCATACCACCAATAATTGAGAAACCCATGGTTCAGAAAAAGGCAAGGGTTTAGTGTATAGGAGGTTAGGGAGGGCATTTGATAGTAAAGATAAATGTCTCAATGCCAAGATGAGGTATGCCTTGGCCTGAATGAAAACTGTCAGCTTGGGTGTTGTATATTATTTTCCTTTGTTGACACACAGTTTTGTGAGGCCCAGTCTAACCTCTGGGCTCCCGCCATACTGGTGACACCCAGAATAAAACGGCTTCACAGAGCTAAGACTATAATTTTCCTTGCCTCCCACCCCCAGCTACTCAAACTCCAGAGGTGGGGGTCTGAATGTCTAAGTTCAATGGCAGTTAAGAGACCTTAGTACTACACTGATTCCATAAAAACCTGAATGAGCCTGGGCTTATGTCAGCTTGCTGCCTTCTGGAAGGTTCACTTTGACCTCAGGTCCTGAAGGGTGGGACATTCACCAGTGCCACATATTTCGCTCAAGGCAGTGATCTTGCTTTGATTTTTTTTTCTTACAGCCCTTCTAATGAGTAGGTTGGCAGCTTCAGAAGCATTGGTTCTTCTAAAATAAAAATCAGTCCCTTTTCCCTCCATACTAAACTTGCACTTCCCTTCACTTGCCATACCCCCGTCGTGATCAATTCTAATGATCATATCCTCTAACAACACTGGATTAAGCTGCTCTGTGCAACATACATTTTCATTTATCATCTTGAATATAAAGCACCTCAGATTTACTCATTAATAGGAAAACCAACCATACTGAAAAGGTGTATTAAAAAGTTCCAAAGTTCAAAACAGCTAAAAAGTTTTAAGTTCACTATTGCATAATGACGGCAATAGGGAACAGAAGTAAAGAACACAGAGGAAGGTTGCGGGCTGGAGCAAACGCAGGGCCAAACCTAAATAAACCAAGTCAGCTGCCACTGCTTCATGACTATAATCTCGTTATCATCATTACTGTCTATCAGTGCTCCTTTTGGGGAAAAATAAAAACAACACGCATCTAGTCAATCAAACCCCTCAACAGCACTGTGGCTAAAGAGGCCAGAATATTGCAGACCACATAGCCAACGCATATTTGTTAGCCACAGCTTAGTTTTTACGGGACTCTTCTCTGAGTAAAACCGACATTTTCTTCCCAGTGCATCTTTCTTACTTACTTTCTTCTATTGTTTAATGTGGCATATTGTTGGTATACTCAAACAGCAGATGGCGTTTGCCTTAAAATACTAGTGTATTTTCACTTAAAGATGTTGGTGGACAGTAATATCTGTGAAGGATATGATTTATAATAACTTATTTTCTGATTATTGTGAATCACAATAACAACCTTTTTCCTATATTATTTCTTTCCAGTGGATAGCCTACAACTTATGATCAAACCACTGTTGTGGTTTGAGTATTAGTGTCGTGTGGACTATGATATTCATGCATGATTCCAGATCAAAACATGCCATCATGCAAGTCATCTCTATGCATTGAACGAACACAATAATTTATTCACTGGGAACTCAGTCTGTGTAAGTCCCCTTCAACCCAAGTAAAAACCCTGAATAATTTCCCCCTTTCCTATCAATATGAAAGCCCATATAGAAAATGTCCATTATGTAGGTATAACAAATATAAGATGAAAACACTAGTGACATGGGCTGTTTGTTCCATTTCAAATAATGTGGATGCAAGTATATTCAGCACAAAAACCTCATATTGTTCTGGGTCCTTCTGTCTTTTTTACCTTCTACACAAACTTAGTCTTCTTGATGGTTACTGTTGTTCATGCCTGTTAAGGACAGAAAAAGAAAACCCAGACTACTTGGTAAAGTCACTGTAAAAAGCCCCGGTGCTGCAGTTTCCTTTAGAAGAAATCCATAGAGTCATTGCTTTTGCACCAGGACACAAAGGGTCATATTTCTTTGTATATCTCTGTGTTCTGTAGCAGATGGTCCCCAGCAAAAAATAAATAAACAAACAAACAAATAAATAAATAAAACAAACAAATAAATAAATAGATTTGTCATGAACCTGCACAGATTTAGTTTTGCTGTTCAAGCTGGTTGTCATTTTTAAACTCTCGCACAACAATGTCACATACTTAGCTGAATAAGTTTCATTCAAGTGTCTTCAAAGTTAAAAGAAACTGAGCTTTTTCTTCCACATAGACACTTTTCCAAATGTGTGTAAACAATTTTTGTGTTATTCCTTGATTTTTTTTAACTTAAAAATGAAACAGTTGAACATGTGTTGTGTTTGATTGAGAGTTACATCTGGATTTACTCCACCAGCTACTGCTATTGGTTCCTAACACTTTGATTCCCTGATATCTTTTTGGGCTTTTCCCTTTTCTTTTCGACCCCGTCCCTCATTTTCCTCCTGTTTCTCTTTGTCAGGTTTTGTTACACTGTCATAAGAAGGGAGGGAGGCAGTGGAGGGCGTGCCCTCTTTTTTCTCCTGGTTGGCCCCCCCGTTCTCTAATTTGTTGCTCTCGGGCCTGCGCTTGCAGATGAAGCCCTGTCGGACCAGGTGGGCACGATATGCACGCTGGATCCTGATGGCTGATACCTCCTCCTGCTTACGCCGCAGTGTGGTGGTGATGGGCTCGTACGACACTTTGGAAGGGTTGGCTGCCACAAAACGCTCCTCCATCTGCTGCCTCAGCATGTCCAGCTCACCACTGTCACCCAGAACACGCTTGGTGAAGGCAAATAAGATGTCCAAGCAGTGGATGCGATCACCACTCACCATAGGCATATCCATGGCAATCAGCTCAATGGTGTTAGGTTTGGGCACGCGCAGTGGGTGCTCCAGCGCATCCGCAAAGTCCGACAGTTTGGCAAAGGTTATGAACTGTGAGGCATCCGGGTCAAATTTCTCCCAGATTTCATAGAAGGTCTCAAAGTCATCCTCACTGAGTGGGTCTGCACTCTCTTCTGTGGCCACACTGAAATTTTCCAGAATGATGGCAATGTACATGTTGACCACAATGAGGAAGGAGATGATGATGTACATTACAAAGAAGAAGATACCAACAGATGGGTTGCCACAGTCACCCTTCACTGTGGTGCCTGGATTTTCTTTCTCTGGGCTACAATCGGGTGGGTAATTGAGGATCGGCAAAAGCAAACCATCCCAGCCGGCTGATGTCGTGATCATGAACAGACAGATCATGCTATTTCCAAATGTCTCAAAGTTGTACATATCATCGATTCCAGCTTCCCTCTTGACATAGGCAAAGTTGGACATACCAAAAATAGAGAAGATAAACATTACCAGGAAGAGAAGCAGGCCGATGTTGAAAAGGGCTGGCAGTGACATCATCAGCGCAAAGAGTAAAGTCCGAATTCCCTTGGCTCCTTTAATCAGACGCAGGATGCGGCCAATTCGGGCCAGACGGATGACTCTGAAGAGAGTTGGTGACACAAAGTACTTCTCAATCAGGTCTGCCAGGAACATACCTGAAGTTTAGAGTGGAGAAAAAGATAAGTCTTAAGAATAAGTTTTATCTGTGTCACAGGATTTTTACTGTCGACATTTAAAAAAATCATCACAGGCAACACTACAGCAAATTTTGATGTCAGTTAACCTAACTGCATGTCTTTGGACAGTGGGAGGAAACCCAAACATAATGGGTAGAACACACACACAACAGACGTGAGATTAGAAGCCCCAGCCCAGGGGGTGTGAGGCAAAGGTACTATTCACTATCCCATTATTATACCATGTCCAGTGATTTACTTACCCACAATGGACAGGATAACAACAACCACATCAAAGATATTCCAGCCAATAGTGAAGTAGTAATGGCGTAGGGCGAAAAGTTTGAGCACAAATTCAGTAGTGAATACAACGATAAAGATAAAATTGATCCAGTAGAGGATATTTTCCATCTCTTGTGTCTGATCGTCAGTCTCCACCATCATGGTAACCATGTTTAGGCAGATCAGGATCATGATGGAGATATCAAACACCTGCTGCGTCACAAAGTCAAACACCATTCCCTGAATTTTGTTCTGAAAAAGGAGAGAAAAATCAAAATATCTAGTATAATGTTTACCTCTTTCACTGGGTCATCCTGTACTTCACTGTATGCCCTTTTATTAATTTCAACAGTAATACAAATAATGTCAGTATGAATGGTGGTCATTGAAACTATAAAATGGTTCTGTTTGATAAATACTATAGGCAATGATTATAAAGTCAGTACTGAAGCTTACTGGAGAATACTGGATTAACAATGTAACCAGTACAATACTGCAATCTCTAACAATACAATAACAGACATGTGAAACCTTCAAGGGTACATTTCCCAAAAGCATAGTTGCTAACCACATTAGCAACTTACATAGTTGGTACCATGCAACTGAACAGTACCAACTATGTAAGCTGCGAATGGGAGCTTTTGGGAATCGTACCCCAGATTGTTCAGATTGTTGATTTTGATTCAAACTTAAGGAAAAAGACACAGTACCAGTGGCCTAGGGATAGGTTTCTGAGGCTTCTTGGATCCCAATTTCTTCATGGCATTGTAGTACTTCTTTTGTTCTTCTGTCATGAAAATATCCTGACCCCCAAAGTATAGAGATAATAAAAGCTGGTTATAATCTTTCTCGTGTACAATATTTCTCTAGTCATGGAAAAACACATTATTTTAAAATAACTGGTAACACTTTGCTGAGGTACAAATAATGCACTCTTATTTAATATATTAATTAACCAGAAACTAAGTGTTAGTTACATTCTGATCCCATATTCGTTCATCCTTAATCAGTCATACCAGTTCATGTATTTCATGCAGTTACTATATGTTTATAATTTTACTTGAGTAACAACTGTTTTATTAAGTTACTTGTGCCCTTCTCAAGTAAAGCAATAAAAATAATTAGTAATATTTTTCTTATTTAAATACCATAACCTTTCAGAAGCATTATTTGATCAAATGTGTATAATGTGCTAAAACCATGTACAGTATATACAAAAAAGGACAGCGAAAGTAGACAGTGATCTTATCTTTTTCTTTTGCTGATTGAAGTTGTCAATGATGACACCAATAAAGAGGTTCAGAGTGAAGAAGGAGCCAAAAATTATGAAGATGACAAAGTAGATGTACATGTAAATATTGTCTTCATAGATAGGCTGATCTTCCACCTGTAGAAAAATACATGATGCTTAACAGATTCTCTGACTGGCAACAGACCAGAATATTATTGTTCACAATGCTTTCACATCCTCAAAGCATAAATGAGAGAGACTGTCTAAATATATTGCCACTGTCCAATGAAAATCATATATGTCCACTTTGTGGTTATTGTGACTTTTTACTATAAATGAAATACACCCATTCACCTCTGTCTACTGGTAGCCAATTTGACCAATTAACCAAAGAAAAGATGTTTCATGAAGTAATTATTTAACTAGTATTCATTTTTGTACTAGTTAACATCTGGATTCCTGATGGTCGTGCAAATATTTTTGTGATAAAATTTTTATTACTGAAAAATCACAGGAATGAAACATTCAAAAACCATTGAATATATTGCTAATTTCAATAACTTAACACTGACAACTAGAAATCTATGAGAATAGAGATTAGTTAGTATTTTGTTGACGCTGACATATTTGTCATGTAAGTTCATTTAAAACATTAAACTGTTCACTGACGGCCTTGTAAAGGTTTTTATTAGTGGTACCAAGTGTGTCTCATTACATTTTTATAGGTTTATCATGTAATGTAGTTTATGAGAATGTGTTTTTTCACTCGTGAATTAATGGATTTTTGGAGTGTTTTTCACTGAATAGTATTTTCACTTGATGGCAACAATATGCTAAAAATGCTTTTGCTATTAAAATGAGCTAAGATTTATGTTAAGAAGTAAGATTACTTTCATTTCCATATGCTCATAAATTCAAGAATATCTTTTTTCAAGCACAGAATCAGACAAAACCTACTCACCTGTCTGGAGTCAACTGCTGCATACATGATGTCCATCCAACCTTTGAATGTAGCCTTGACAAGTCAGTAAGAATAGCAATGGGTCAGAGAATTGTGAACAGTATTTGAACTGAACAAAGCATAATTCTTATTCACAGCTAACAACTACCCAGTGACAGCGAATTCAAAGTAGAGACTATTTCTGGAAGTTTTGAGCAATGTTATTATCGCTAACCAATACTGAAACAAAAATGATATCCCGTTAATCAAAATTAAAAATAAACTAAAAGCATGAGACATGAAAATGAAACTAAAATTAAAACAACAAACTCCAAAATTAACTGAAATAAAACTTCGTATAAATGAAAATTTGTGATTTGTATGTTTTAAGTTTTAAAGCTTGTCTGTAAATTATCAGTCTATATTAGCTCACCGCATGTCCCTCCTCTAAACACCCATTGTTGCTAAATGTGTGAAAGTCACAAAATCTCAGAAACTCAGTAAAAATACAAACTGAAAACTCAAAACTAAACTGAAAAGGAAACAAAACTGAAAAACTAATTTTAAAAAATGGCACCAAAATGACCTCGATTTTACGGCATATTTTTGGCTACACTGATACAAGTAAGGAGTTCACAATGGATACAAACCTCAGTTTTCTGTGGACCTTCTAAAAAAACAACACGGACCATGGGCTTCCAACTTTTATTTGGGAATGAATGAGGGAGAAGATACAGAAAAAGACAAAACTGTTGGAGTAAAAGGGTCAAAGAATGGATGGGAAAGCAGAGGTGCAAGGAGAATAGACACAGGGCATTAGAAAGCTGAATGAAGCAAAAGAGGTACCTAAATATAGCAGAGGTGGTGAAGACATGAAGATCCAAGGCAGAGAGGTGACAACTGGTTACATGTGAATACAAAGTTAGGGTAGACTCACCACTTGCAAAAGAGCCAGGTATCCCGCACCAACATTGTCAAAGTTGATCTTGACATTCTTCCACCTGACCTCAGTTTTGTTGGCATTAATTAAGTTGAAGCATTCAGTTTTGTTATTGACATCCTCAACTTCGAAGCGTTCTTCTGACGTTTCATTAAAGCAGTAGTAGTACTTCCCCGCAAACAAGTTGACCCCCATGATACTGAAAATCAGCCAAAAGATGAGGCAAACCAGCAACACATTCATAATGGAAGGGATGGCACCCACCAAGGCGTTGACTACCACCTAGACCAGGAAAGACAGGGCACCACATTGTGAGAACAACCAGGTGCTCTCACTGACACACACACTCATACACACTTGCAAACTTCTCAAAGCTGCTCCATACCCGTATGCCATTTCCAGCAATAGATTTAAACTGCAAACTTCCATATAGACTGAAATATAGCTTAAATGGAAAAAAACTATAATCATATTAGGCTATTATGGAAGCTTCCATTAATTAAATTTGGGGAAAATGAGTTTTTGTCAGTTTCCAGTCATTACTGCCGCAAATGAACCCATGCTCACTTGTTACTCACTGCACTGCTTCTTCATGCACTGTGCTAATCTAGTGTTTATTTGGAATATTACTAGTATTTGGTAGCACTGCACCTAATGCATGAAATGTTAAAATTGTTACGTTCTGGCACACCTATATGGAGCATCAGCTCTGTCTCATCCAATCCATCCAAAACATTTGCAATGAATAACTTAAGCAGTATAATAATTTCAGCACACACTCCCAACTCCCCCCACCCGCCCCCTCAGTCATAGACACATCAGCAGTGAACCCAGCAACACAGTAACAGATCACAGTATTAGAGTATTACGCAGGCTGGCCGGTAACTCTCAGGCAGACAGCTGAGCATGCATGACTTTCCAAAACCTAGTTATAAAGCCATATTCCCCCATTGAACAGATATGTGAGCTACTTTACTGGATTTTCTCAGCAGCTGAGGCATGACCTGTGTACTGTTTGTCATGATGGTCTTCTGCCATCTGCTTTTATAACAAGTCTCCTGCCAATATATAGTAATTATATAGTAATATACATTATACAATACTAACATTTTTTAGCCATTGGCACTACACCATGGTGTTATTTCGATCCTCCTATTCCTAATCCTCTAACACACACTTTTCTCTTTGTAGGGTAAATCGTATGAACCCCATGGTGAAGAGTTCCGAGTGTGTGGAAATAAGGCCCTTCAGATGTCCAAAAATTTGCTCCTTTTAAAGTGTAAACAGTAATATATTGTCCAGGAAAAGTACTTATTTTTCCACGAATATCATTTGTCTTGGGCCCAACATTCTACAGTAGTGAAGTCTCACATGTTTTGGGAACAACACAGCCATCCATGGAAATACCATGCTGTAAAAGACTGCATTGCTTATTGAACACTGTTATAACAACATCCCCAAAAAACAAATAATACAAGTACTCCCCAAAAATATATGACTAAAAAAGTAACAAACAGTACAATACATCTTCTGTCTGGGACATGCCTGAAGTTGCCAGGAGAATCACAGTTTGCTCTTACTAAGGATAAATTTAATATTGGAAACTCGTAATGTTGCGACACTGAACAAACATTAACATATTACTAGAAAAAGAGGGAAAATGGCTCTCAGCAGTACATAATGTGCATTGACGACTGAAAGGTACATGCGTGTTACATGGCATTGTTGTGCAATCCTGAATCTTTAACTGAGAGGCACATGGTAATAGCAAACACCCCAAGTCAATTCAGTTGCATATTGAGTGGTATTGTGCATGGAATGTCAGACACTGGTACCTTGCACAAGGACCTGGGTTTCTGTGCCTCACAGCCATGCCCTTCTTGGACTCACCTGCAGCACACTGAGAATGCCTGGAGATCTGATAAAACAGTCCCTCGTCACTAATTCTGAATCGTCTGAGTCTCCTTAGTACAATTAGGAGCAGGATGCTGCTGAAGCCATTGCAAAGATTCAGAATTTACAACACCTGCTAAGAAAGGTGTTATAGGGCACTGAGGTATTCATTATTTAGTTCTATGCATTGTGTAAATTAAACATTTTCTGTATGCCATAGTGTGTAGTCCCAAATGATGAAATGCTAAACAAAACAGCTCACTGACCAATGTCATCAGATAAAGACCATGTGATTAGTCACTATAGCTACACCTGGCATCCACAGCTTTGGGTACTTCAGAATGTGCCTACTGGAAATGAAATGCCATCTAAAAATATATTCAATTCAAGTCAATTTATTTTTATATAGCGCCTTTCACAACAGAGTCGCCCCAAAGCGCTTTACATGATATATATATAATATGGAATATATATATGTATTTTAAAATTAATAGAATACAGATTAAAATCTTAAAAGCTATTTTATATGCTTAGTGTAATTATTGACACCTCTGCAGATCTCCATCATTTCTAGGGCTCCACAAACAATGCATGGTACATGCCAAGTCAGAGCTCTTCAAATTGTGCCAGTACGTGCAATCCCTGCTTCACATACTCCATAATCAAGCAAAACTTTCAAGTTTTATTTACCCAGTCATTTTGAAATACAATTCCAACTCCCTGGTGACTCACTTATAATATAATACATTCTTTGTATCATATGTGGAGGGAAAAATAATATTGAGAATATTAATTCTGATGTGCTTTATTTCTATCCCCACCTTCATTTTCTATATTTCTGTGCAGCAATTACAGTTTTTCAAAATGACAGGTACCATTGTATTAACCTAAAAATGATAATGCTATGTCTGTCTATGTGTTCTTTGAACTAACAATCACAGAATGATAATCTATGTCAAAACATAGTAGGTTATTTGGAATTATAGCTGTTTGCAAAAATTTGGGCACCCATGGTAAAATTACATTACATGACAACTGCCGCAGGAAACTGTGTGTTAAAAGACATATTTGCAAAAAATAATGCACAATTCTCTTTTATTCCATGAACATTAAAACACAGAAACAAATAAAATAATAATTGTGCCATGTGTAAAGGTTTGGACATCTCAGCAATATTTTGGCAGATATCACAGCTTGAGAATGACTTTAAATTCATGTTGTAGGGATTTTTGCTCATTCTTCCTTACAGATCACTTCTAATTCTGAGATATTATTGGGCCATCTTGCATACACACCATGTTTAAGATCTTTCCACAGATTTTCAGTGATGTTCAAGTCAGGGGACCATGAGGGCCATTGTAAAACCTTCAACTTGCTTTCCATCAAGTAACTCCTGGTGGATTTTGAAGTATGTTTAGGATCTTTGCCTTGTTGTAGAAGCCATCCCCTTTTCACCTTCAGCTTCTTGGCTGACTGTTCAACACTGCAATCCAGAATTTTCTAATATTTGGTGGAATCCACTCTTCTCCGAGCAATTTTTCTTATGCTACTGGCTCCCACACAAACCCAAAGCATAATAGATCCACCCCCATATTTAACAATAAGAAAGCTGTTTTTTTCATCAAATACTGCTCCGTCTTTTCTTCAAACATACCTTTGGTGAATGTGGCCCAATAGTTGAATCTTTATTGCATCAGTCCACAGCATTTGTTTCCAAAAAGCCTCTGGCGTGACTAGATGCTGTTTTTCATACCTCAGACACTGAATTTTGTGATACGGTTGCTTCCTCGCAATGATTCTTCCATGCAGATCATGTTTGTGCAAGTTACACTACACCATGGAAGAGAGGTTGAAAGTTCAGGTCCAGAACATACAAATCCAGACCAAGATTTTGTTTCAACCAATCAGTTGAGTACTCTGTGAACATGACTCTTCATATTCAACTGGCTGGTTGAAACAAAATCTTGGTCTGGATTTATACTTTCTGAACCTGAACTTTCCACCTCTGCCATGGAACAGTGTACCACCACTCCTGTGTCAGCCAAACCTTCCCACAGGTCCTGCAATCATATGAAGTTCTTCCTTTCCCTTACTGGCCAGCATACATGCAGTTCTCTCTGAAAGTTTTCTTGGTCTTCCAGATCGTGTCTTGATTTCCACAGTTCCCCTTAACTGCCTTTACTGGATTACATAACGGACAGTAGAAAATGCAAGCTGGGAGCATTTTGCAATGTTTTTATAGCCTTCCCTGCTTTGTAGGTATCATTTAATTTCATTTTCAGATCCTCACTCAGGTACGCATGGTTTTTGAGAGACATCCCAATTTTAGCAGTGCCAGAGAATTAAGCTCTACATGTCAACAAGTGGCAACTTCTAATGGCTACTAAGGCTTAATGGGGTAATGTAGCAAAAAAAATCTGTCTTGGACAAGTGGAAAGGTGTCCAAACTTTTGCCCATATCAAAATGACTATTTTATTTGTTCTTATGTTTTGAAGTTCATACAATAAAGGTGTGCATTAACATTTATAAATAGTTTGTTTTTTAAACACATTTTTTCCTGCAGAAGTTGTCCACTACCTTTCACTTACATAATTGACTAATTATGTCATTTGTCCAAGGGTGCCCAAACTTGTACATGTAATATTACTTCATAATATTCAGTGAATACACTTTCACATAAAAATTCCTTATTGGTGATATCTAGCACATTAAGAATATGTCATCAGCTTATCAAGGTTTAAAATATATTTTTTAAATGCTTTTGAGAAGACACAGGTTTTTTGGTTGCAAGTCTGTTACAGACTAACACATGGTCTTCTTGAAACGTCTATCTTGAGATTAAATTACAAACAAGGTAGCTAAAGATTTCAAGTTTCACTACAGGTATGACAAGACACTATATTTTTAACCACATTATAAGTGGAACCATGGGATGTTCATTAGACAACATCAACATGGAATTCTGCTGGCATGTATCCCACGTTACTGGGGCAGCATTATCTTTGTCTATGTGAAAGATCAGTCTCATGCCTCAGCTGTGAGACCTTTTCATGCAATCAGAGTTCCCATTGCAAATGGAAGGAGACATCAAGTTCCCATGACTTTCCCCATATTGTGCTGTGAAACACACTAATGTGTTACTCGTGCCATTTCCTAAGCTTCTGTGACAAGCTGAGCCAAACTTAATAATTAGTGTTGTTTTGCAAAATATTAATTCCAGTGACCATTTGAAATAGCCACTGACAAAATAAGTTGGGTGTAGGTTAAAAATGTTGGTGATTGTGCTTTGGCAGAAGCTTAGTAAATGTATACTTCCTAAATCTATAGCTAAGTAAGTGCTGCAAAGATCCCACATATAGATCCCAGACCAGAGGGAGACTTGGGCGTAGCCATCGGCATGTGAACCTCCAGCCCTGGAGGAGGCAATGCAGGGTCCAATGTGCTAAAGTGGACAATGGCAAGATGAAGAGGGTTGAGGGGATGACAAGGTGGGTGGTGGGATGGGGGCAGACTTGGAGGTGGGCTGTGGGGATGAAAAGAAGCTTGCATTATGAGACAAGGCCACCAGTCCTCAGACAACAAGAGACTGGAATGACAACAACCAGGTGCAATTGGCCACAACCATCAGGAAAAAGTTAAACAAGTTATTCTCATCTACTTATATCACAGATGCTACATAACTGATGCACAATTTTTGTGCTTGCACTTATTTTTTGCGTGTTTTTTTTTTTTTTTTTTTTACAGAAAGGAACATGGTGTTCCAGTCCATGGATTCTATCATCTTTTTGAGGAGGGGGATTTGGAATTGGTGATGGTGCACCTTTGCTGCTGGTGGTTCTCTGAACAAGATGCATCAGGGTATGGGGTGAAGTGAGTGTTAACTAAGGGGGGAACAGTACAGAGTGGGGGAGGGGGTTCCCAGTTAAAAGCAGTAGAGGTCGATTATTCAGGCCAAATGGACAGCCAATTGCTGATTTAATGTTATATGAAATGGCATGAAATTTGAATTATATCAAGGGGCTTTTTCGGGGCTTTACTTATATTTCCTGGGCCAATTTCATTATTAATGCAATTAAAAATATTATTTTCATTGTGATGAGGCAGCTTGGTAACAAATACCTCAATTTTATAACTTATGCCCATTTTTTATACTTTAATAGTGAAGTTTGCAAGAACATTGCAGGCTAATACTTGGGTCTAAAAAGTTCAATTCATATTAGGAAAAAGACTTCATTACAAAAACATTGTTGCAAATATCGTTTCAAAAGCAAATGCATTTTCATTCACAGCTGCATCATGACTTGTATCTTCAGCATATGGCAGAAAATATGCTTATGAAAGTCCTTTTTAATCCCCCAATATATCTTTTTTTCTTCTTTCTGTTTGATCAGTTCTAGCATGCTTAAACTGTTCAATAGGCATGCAGAAGGATCAGCTGCTTAGCTTTGGATCTTACCCTCATCCCTTCAAAACGTGACAAGGCTCTGAGGGGTCTCAAGGCCCTTAGTGTCCTGAGAGATTTAATAGGCCCTAGATCGGAGTAGCCCAGGGCATTAGCTATAAGGCTGACTATAGACACCTATACAGAAACAGAGAAGCAAAAGAGGTTCCAAACTGTTAGAGGTGAGAAAATTTTCCCTTACAAGGAAATGGGCCTAGCATTTGTGGAAAGTTCTGTTACACACAAACAATATATACATATATAATATTCCATTTATATATGTATATAAATATATAAAGTTCTTTCATAGGTCATAGTTGCGCAGTATTAGACAGAGTGGCCCAAAATGTTTTTCTTTTTTTGCACAGGCAACAGCACTTGAACTTCTTTGTACCTGGAAAGAAAGTTTTGATTGAGAGAAAGAGAGAAGCATGAGAATCCAACAGAAGGGAAGATAAAAGGCAGTGAAGCGAGCACACAAGGCTAGTTTCATACAAGGAAGCAAGAAGATGGGATTCACGAGGGATGGGAATGAAACTTTAGGGGAGGAGTGTATAAGAGGGAGAGTTCCCTGTAGAAAGAAAACAAAAAAAATCCCAACAGAAAAAAACCCAAGAACCTTACCCTGGCCCTTATACTGTCCCTCCATGTCCCTCTGGGCAGAAGCATAAAATCCCACATAATTAAAGACAGACAAATTAAAGGTACCTATGAGAAAGAATACAGGTAAAATGTACATGTATTTCATGTTTTCAGCCACATACATTTATCACAGCACTGATTATTCAAAGGGGGGAGAACCACAGTCACATAATCACACAAGAAAGGAGAGGGGGAGAAAGAGATGCCAAGATTGGTACTGAACTCAAACAACCGAATACCTCAAAGAAACTAAAGCCTACCCAGGCCTCTCTGCACCACCCTCCATCCACTGCAGCTGTGAACTAATGCTGCATTACAATAACTCATTCTGGTGACTACCAGGTAAAGACATGTAGCACCATTACAATTTGAAGGAATTTTGATTGTTTAGTATACTTATTCCAGTATCACACTCATTATTTATTCAACAAAAAATAAGCAACAATGCAGAAGCTATGTGTGCAAAGCCCTGGTGCTTCCATGGGAATTAAGGAGTTGATTAGCAATGATCTCTGAGAAGTAATTGTGGCTGTTCATCAATCTGGCCCATTTAAAAACAACTTGAAATCTAGGAAGGACAATTCAAGAAAGATTATTTACATAACATTTGTAGAGAACATTCAAGACAGTTGCCAGTATTGTAAAGAATGCACTTCCCACTAAATACATCCTGAAGTCAGACCAGGAGCCACATCTAGGGATCTATAAAACATGGTGATTGTGTTAAACATTAAATTGAAAATAGAATGAACAAATGTGATTTTCATGGAAGGGTAGCTAGAGGAAAGTCCCTTTTCTCTATGAAAAACATGGCAGGACAACTTAAGATCGCAAAGTTGGATGTAAATAGAGATTTCTGGAACAATGGCCATTGAACAGATGAGATAAAAGTGGATATGTTTTATCATAATGCACATTGCCATGTTTCGTGAAAATCAAAAAGCATATCACCA
This sequence comes from Mormyrus iriodes, assembly GCA_011763525.2. NCBI lineage: Eukaryota > Metazoa > Chordata > Actinopteri > Osteoglossiformes > Mormyridae > Mormyrus > Mormyrus iriodes. The sequence continues at coordinate 3,596,734 of JAAGVU020000038.1, read as the reverse complement.
CAAACATTAATAACAATGCCGGAGTGGTGATGATTTGGGCTTGTTTTGCAGCCAAAAAGGATCTGTGTACCTTACAATGAGTCCTGGTGCCAACGTATTCTAGAGACAGATGTGAGGCCACCCTTCTGAAAGCTAATGCTTTGCCAAAATTGGATCACACAGTAATTCTAAGTGCACCAAGTCTGCAAATCTACAACTGAATAGTTTAAAAAGAAAACCGTAAATAAGTTCAGAGATTCTGAGATATTGTGGTGTTTCCTTAAGAGAGCTGTGCATAAATGAAATGCCCTCAAGCACCAATGAACTTTAGTAATATTGTAAGGAAGAGTAGGCCAAAATAATCTAAATGTAATGTAATAATATATAAAATAATGTAAGAGAATGATGTAGAAAATCATTCATTTAAATTATTGCTGCTAAAAGTGGTTCTACATGCTAGTAAATCAAATGGTGTACTTAATTTTCACATATGACTTCTGCAATCTGGCTTTTTATTTGTTAAATAAATAATGACATGATGGAATTTGTTATGTGTTGTTTATAACCTGAGGTTAGATTTACCTAGGGCCAGGTAATATTCTAATATACAAAACCATATCATAGAGATACTCTCAGGGTATTCTCTCATCATTGCAACTTACTTCAGTGAAGTGCCAACTTAAAGGTATACACTATGTGTGAGAGAATGTGGCCTTTCTGGGGTATTTTTATTTTTTGTTTAAAATGTTGACAGCACCAGAAATAAGAATGAGTTAACATCAACTCTGACAATAACAAAGTTGGAAAGTGTGTTGGTTGTCTTTCTATAGATAAGTGGCATCATACTGTCACTTCAGGTCCTGCCACATTCATAACTATTTGTTCTTACATTTTTCCTCCTTCTGGGCCATAAAAACACTTTTGCTGATCATACTAAAGCAGAACACAGAATATTTTACAGAAATACTTTTGCCAGTAAACTAGTGAATATATGCTTGCTTACTAATTAAAACTGTTGTAACACTATTACAGAACTACTGACATTAAATTGACACTGAAATGTGCCTGGAATCAAGGTAACTTCTGGCTTAAGTATGGTTGGCTTCATAGCTGCTCAGGCGCACACTTTATGTTTTTAACAGAAGATACACCCATTGTAGCTCAAGAGCCTATGCTCCAGTTTGGGGCAGTAGCTATGTTATTGGTTACACAAATTATGTAGGGCAGTAACTGTTCAAAGTTGAAAGTGGATGGGCAGAGAAGCCAGCAGATAACTCAGTTATAAACAGTTATAAAGGATACAACAGACCTAAGAACACCTCCACCGAGCCACTACTTGGTAAAAACATTACAGAAGGACACAACACCCAAAGCTGACCAAGGTCACAGATAAGGGATTTTAAGGCGAAAGCTTTATTGTGGTTAGCCATCAGTGCTAATGCTACAGAACCTGGCCTTTGTTTCATCTCAACTTTGCAGGGACATTTTTAATTGGCGAAAAATTACATTACACAGCTTTATAATTTGTATACTTCCATACATACAAAATTCAACTGTTCCATCAATGATTTGCATGATATGCAATACATTGAAAACGTGTATATTAGGAGCAACACTGGAATGTTGGAATTCTGTGCGAAGCATACTGGTGTGTGGGACACGTCCTGCCAAATTCTGGAATGCTTTTGTGTCTTATGGCACTAATCATAGTACAGCTGTCCAAAGAGTTCCACCCAATGGTTTTTCCCCCAGCATAGAATGAGAAAAATAAAGATTCCGCCTTTATCTACAGAACAGTCTTTGGGGTAATTTTCACCTTCAGCCTGCCCCCATGGAGAAGCCCATGTTTGGGGGCAAGGACCCCTGGGGCCCCCGAGGCCTGCAGTATGGGTGCCTGAGATGCCTCCTTCCTCTGACAGTACTCTGCAAAGCAAGGTTAATGAGATCTGTGGCTCTGCAACCACAGCAACACAAAAAGAAACAAGGCAAAAGGAGGGCCCACAAGCCCACAGCCTGCCTGTAGCCCTGCCCATGCTCACATCCAGCGCCCAGAACCCTGTCGCTGGTTCACCAGATGGCCGTCCTTGGACCACTTTTGGTAGGTACTGAGTCTACTGACCACTGCATACCTGGAACATCTCGCCAGACATGCCGTTTTTGAGATGCTCTGACCCAGTTGTCTAGCCATCACAAATAGGCCCTTGTCAAAGTCACTCAGATCCTTACGCTTGCCCATTTTTCCTGTTTCCAACACATCAGCTTCAAGAACTGACAGTTCACTTGCCTAATATATAATGGCACCCTTGACAGGTGCCATCGTAATGAAATAATCAATATTATTCACTCCACCAGTCCATGGTTTTAATGCAATGGCTAATTGATGTATATACAGTATATCAGCAATCACCCCTCTTTGTTATAGTAAATATAGGGTCCTATGAAATCTTTAAAGTTTTCTTAAAAAAAAAGTGTTTTTTTCCAAATTCTGATTTGTCAGATTAATTTTGATCTGTTTCATATTTTAAGTTTTTATAAGCCGAAGAACTGAAAAAAATGAGCCTTTAAAGAGACAAAAGTCTCATTTTCAGAGTATGTCGCATTGCGCTCTCTCTCTGTTGCTTATATCCACTTCTGTCTCATGGTTTTTCCATGGTCCATTTAAGGATTGCGGAATAAAAGAGCCTCCTGTTCACCTCACAGTGTCTTTGCCACTCGATTGCCGCAACATATTATTCATATGTCCTCCCCAGTACTTCATGGTAGAAAAAAAGGAACCTAGTAGAGAGTAAAAAAAATAGGTTCCGGAAAAAGCTCTGAGAAACTACAATCTGACCAAGTTCCTGTGGTGGAAACGGGACAGCAGTAACTGGTTCCTATAAAAAGTCCTGGTTTCAGAAAAAAAGCTCCTGCAGTGGGAAAGTGCCTAATATCTGCAAATTCTGTACAATTCCACGTTTATAAGTAAATACTGTTTTAATGCCTTGATTATGTGATTCTGCCTGCTTTTTGCATCATAGAAATCATAGGGCCCTATAAATGTATACAATTTTTGAGTAAATGTATATTTAACTTTGCAGTTATTGTGCAGTTATAGTACATAGATGACAGCATCAGATTATCAGATTAGAAGTTTTCAGTTCATACAATTATTTAATATTTTCTTAGAGAGGGCTATGATGGATAATAGAATCTCTATATTATTCTATAGAATAATAGAATAATTGCAGTAAAGAAAACCAAAGACAAGCCAGCTATTATTATCAATGATTAAGAGTGATGTTAAATGCAACGGGCCATAAAAAAGTAACATAAATTCCTCAATCACAACATCCATGTGGCATCTCCATAGCAATAAAACTATAATCACTTACCTACAAGAAATACACAAGATAGTGAAACATAAAAAGGACTGAAATACAATGCACACACAAAACATGCACAAACTCTTCTAAACTGATCCCACTATATGTCTCACATTACGCCCAATTTGTCCTTCACCACATAAACAACAAAGTCCGTCAGTAATTTGTTATTAGATCTGTCAAGAAAGACCAGCTATGGTCAATCTTACTATTAGTCCCTAACATAACAATTTATCATATCAAACAACACAGGGAGCAGGGACAGGTACTGAAGGACAACCCACTTTTACTGGGCTCTTAAATGACCAAAACACCAAGACACAATTATAGCTTGGATTGTTAATTTTTCATTAACAGTCTAAATGTTACATAGCTATAATTTCCCTATAGAGAGTTTACAGATTGTGAAGCAATGCAATGGTGGAAAGAGGCAGACGACAAGTACAGCTCACTCCTCTCAATGTGTCAGGAAGGTCAGAAACAATATATGGGCTCGGGGATGTGCTGTAGTGTGATGTGGTATCACCCACTAGCCATGGCAAGCTTAGCTCAGGCACTAATTTCCTAATTGTGGATATGCAGAGTACCACCGATAACTTAAAACTGAATAAAATCTGACAGCTACATAAAAATCGGCACCTTATTCTGACCTCAAGGTACCTTAAGTATTTTTCCAACTGTCTTGGTTGTACATATTAACCCAGAAATACTGTGCAGTGCAGCAGGCAACAATTAGTATAGTAGGAATAGTAACTCTGTGTCTGACAAGTTGCAAAATTTGGGTGGATTACTGAACAGCACATGCCCCATCATCCCAAGCTCTTCTTTTAGAGATCAACAGACTTTGTCCTGACCAGCAGGTTCTCATAAAAGGGGTTAATTAAAGGTTAACATTAAACATTAGACCGGAGAGGGCTTTGCTGTTTTTTTAAATATGACCGAAGTTACCTCCATAGGTTGTCGACATAGGAGTGTAATGGTCACACAACAGTTAACCATTCTGTGTGACCTTTCCTTTTAATAATATCAAACCACTCAGAATGCCTGCTGGATTTGTTTTGTTTTACAGCAGACAGCAAGTGTGCTTGCATTTTAATCACCTTTCCCATTAAAAACATCATTCATCTACAGATTTAGAGGTAGGTTTTGTAACTGGGTCAAAATGTTTGAATTTCTGGCATGCACACGGCACTCAGTAGAGCACTCATTCCAAACCCCATATCTGAAGTTCAGCAGAGTTCAGAAGCTGACTTGCAAGAGGGACATGGAATGAAAAACATTGAGGACACAATAACAATATGCAAACAAATTGGAGACAAAGTTTAACATTGACAAACAAACCTCCTGCTGGACTGTGTGATGCTTGAATATTAGTCAGTAATTCCAATGCAGTGTTTTGGGCATTAGTATTTTTGCAGAGGCTAATTAGAGAGAAATATCAGTACTTGAAGCTTCTAGAACAGGTGTTTCTGTAATAAGAATAGAGTCTAGCTGAATTTCAGAACTGGATTTAGGAGAGGTAGATCCTGTTTAACTAATTTACTAGAGTTCTTTGAGGAAGCTACAAAAGGAATTGATAACAAAAAGGCCTACGATGTGATCTACTTAGATTTCCAGAAGGCCTTTGATGTTGTCCCCCACAAACGGC
>JAAGVU020000038.1:3577084-3591645 GCA_011763525.2 Mormyrus iriodes | reverse complement strand
TGAGTATAGGTCACATAAGAAAAAAATAATTCCTGAAAGATAACCGTCAATGACACTGTTACCCTGTACAGGAAAAGGGAATGTGGAATCTGTATGTATATTCATCAAGTACATTAGAATCTATTAGCAGATGATCAGCTTTTAATATTAAAGCATCTCAGCTCTAAACGTGACTTTGGAAAACGCAGAAAAAGACAGGACTTCATGTAACTGCCATGGAGATGGGCCAACCAGCAAGAAACACACAGTATCAAGACATGTTGGGCCCGAAAGTGGATATAGTATTATAGTGATTCTGGACCTGAAAGAATAAATGTCCTTTAGCAATTTGATTAGTCTATATTTCCAGGATTTATAATTGCATTGAAGGTGTCACAGTAGATGCTTTATGCTTTATGTGGGGAATGTATACAATATTTTTCCTCACTAAATGGCATGACTAATTAATTTCACACAGATATACCTAGATACGATAAGAAAAGATGCGATGAGCTGAGATAAGCTTTACTGATCCTAGGAAAAAATTCTACCAAGGAAAACTAGTTCCTAATGCATGTCAGGATGCCATGATTCATTCTTCATTTCTTTCCACTTTAATTAATAACCTCTTCTTTTCTGCCTAAGCCTGTCATTTAACAGGACTGCCCTAGCAAAAGTTTATCATGACAACCCAAGGAAAATACAGAGATACGGTAAGATCTTATACAGAGAGGGTGTCAGAGTGCTTATATCTGTTTTGCAATTTTTGATTTGGTACACAATTCATTGCCTCAGATTACTGTAAAGGCAGAATTAAAAATTTTTTCCATATAATTTTGCTGAATAATTATTTTTCCATGTGATAAAATGTGATACAATTACTAATTTATGTTGATATCCATCCATCTCCAATGCCATTTATACAGCATAGGGTTGCAGCGTGTATCTCGATGCAGCTAAAATTTTCAGCTTCCCATTTTTCTTATACAGACTAAAGTTACAGAGATGTAAGTAAAATCAACTACATTTAATCCTTAGAAGAAACTCAGATTCCAAGATTCTAAAATATTCATAGAGAATTTAAAACATGTCCATAGGAGGAAAGAAATCATTTTTATAACCGACTTAAAGAAACGATTCTTTTTAATGATAGGGTGGCTACATAGATGTGATATGACCAACTCCCCGTCTCTTGCAATTTCAATGGGCTTCATAGTTCAATGGTAAAGTGGTGGCCATGACTGAACATTAAAAAACGAATACTTACATCCACAATGAAGAAGTCCAGCCAGCACCAGGCATTGGTGAAATATTTGACGAAACCATAGGCTACCCACTTAAGCAACATTTCCAGGATAAATATGTAGGTGAACACTCTGTCAGCATACTCCAGAATGATGCGAATGGTTTTCCTCTGCTCAATATACACATCTTCGAAAGCCTGGGGGAACCAAGAGGCATGCTAAGCACATGGTGTATCGAAAGCATTGCTTATATAAACCATGCCTCAGTTTTTCCTCTGGCATTAAAATAATTTTATATGACACTGAATGAAGTCTTTTGCATTGGAAGTTGGCCTAGATAAAGAGCCTGACAAAATTACATGATATAAAAACCAATATAATCGAGTATGTCCTCCTATATCTGATACAAATCATTGTTTCTCTTACTTTTGCCTTAGCATAGAACTGAGAACTGAGGGTATTACAGGGTATTATACTTACTTGAAATCACAGACTAAGGACTCCTCACTGCTGTAATCTGAGCCAAATTCCCATGTTAAATGGGAAATTCATCATTACAACAACATATTACCTTCCATACCTCGAAGACAGGTAGTATTTTAGGTACAAGGTGGGCATACGTCCCCATTAAATGGCTGTTTTTTTCGTAAAGTTTTTTTTAAATACATAGTTGCTACATGCATTGTTTTACTTAAACTTAGGGATGGAAAAAAAATTACATTTTCTAAAAGCTGGTACAATTTTGTACAAATTAATATTTGATTATTTAAATACTACTGGAGACTTTCAAGTTCATTATTAAAAGTTCTCTATGTTTTAGTTTATCTGTAGTCTTTTTTGCCACTTTAAGTACAAAGCCAATTTCTAACTACACAATTACAGGTATTTCCTCAAATCTAATATTGCAAAGAATGAGCTGGAAATTCAAAGCTCGCTTCAGATAAAGTACTGTGCAAAAATCTTAGGCAGTAAAATAAAATTATGTTTAAATGATCTTCATGTTGGTGTAAAAATATGATGTCTGTCAAAGTTTGTCAGCTTAGCCATTTCAACACCTCTCCTAAAGTCACCCCAGTATTCGCAGCAACTGTCCAGTACAGCAATGTATTTTTTGATTCAACCACTAACACACCTCAGACGGCTAATAACACCACACTGAGTTTATCAAATAATTAAATTTAAAAAGTGAGCCGGATGTGAAATACACAAATACACAAAGTGCCAGAGGAGAGGTTTGGGAACTGAAATAGTGTTCTTCTAGTCATCCAACAAAATATCAGCAAATTTTTGGAGAAAAGAAAAAAATCCTGTTAGTTTTTATTGTGTTATTCTTAATTTGCATATGTTCTAATGTTAAATTGTGTTTTTTGTTCTGAGGAAATATACACTTACTACCCAGATAGAGAGCTTCGAACACTTCCTTTGACCGCCTAAGACTTTCACACTGTATGTACTGCTTGTTTGCATGAGACGAGCTTCACAGTGATGCTTCACACATTTTCATCTCTCCATCTATAAATGTCTATATGCTACACGTACCAGTGCACCGCTGCTGAGCAGGATCATAAAGATAATCAAGGTCTCAAACCAGTTGTGCTCCACAATCAGGTAGCAGGTCTTCCTCAGGTACCACCAGTGCTTCCCCCAGCCCTCCGTAATAGAAACATCACAGCACTTGTACCGTGCCACACAAGCTGTGTGAAAGGACAAAACGATGTCACAGAGCTGCACCTGTCTCATCCACTTTGTTACTGTGAGAGTCACCCATGCTCTTAAGGATAGAGAAACATCACAGCAGATCTATTTTCAGTCATTATACGGATCAATCAGAATCCCCCCCCCAATCCTCTAATCCAGTAAAGGAGTGGTTTGAATCTCACCTTCTGTCCAGCAGGGATCTGGGTCCAAATACTCCTCTACCACTTCCACCACCACTACGTCCTCCATCTCCGGCTTAATGTCGATAGTGCTTCCCTCTGAGGAGCTGGTATCATCCAGCTGAGCAAAAGGAGAGGTCGCGGTAATTCAAACACCATCTGTCTTCCATGTTTTATGTTGGCATTTGTTCTGCAACTGTCTGTAATTGTTCCTTCTCACAATAGTCTCATCAAAATTAAGACTTGCATTAACAGTACTGCAGTAACTTTTCCCATGTTATCACACATTCCAAACAGTTTTGCTAAATTAAAAATTACAAGCTACAGATTGATGAAGATGAATGAGCTGCCACACAATAGAAGCAAGAAAACAGTTTAACAGTCACCTTCCTAATGTACAGTAAAGCTTCAAGTTCAGATATTTCAATTTGGTACATTTAAATCTGATTTACTACTACTAACCAAATTAACAAGAATAGTGGGCTTTCCTGGAAAACCTACATTTAGTCAATCCTACAGAATTAGGAATAACTTGGAGAGAAACAGAAGTTTGTTCTTTTCTGAGGTTAAGCCGTTTATACGTCCCACCACAGAGACTGTAAAATTATCACGGTGTATGTTTACGAGCCATTGCTTTCTTGGCTTGGACTGAGTTTGGAAGCAGAACAAACTTAAACTGCCATTAAAATTTGAAGATGCTGCACACAGAGGCACAGAACAGTGCTTGAAATAATTTTTGTCTTGCCTCTGAAAATATTCCATTTTGAATATCTTCCAGCCAGTCATTCTAAAAAAAATCCGAGGCCCCTCCTGGGGCTCCATAAATACCAACTGTACCGCATGTAAACAGACAGACCGGAAGCAAGTGAGTCGTACTATTTTAAAATATAAGTGTATCACAGCGTTTCTGCATGAAGTACTTTATGAAGTCACATACACAGACTGTGTGAATCATACTGTCAGAAACACAAATACATTCAAATCTATGTCTGCAGGGTGAGCACTACATCTGCGCTTCTTGAAAACTTGACTAGCTATGAATAAACATATAGAATATGGCCAAAATGAGACCACTAACCAGGCTGAAATTCAGAAAATGATAGATTAGTTTTCAAACCCAGAGACTCTCCAGATCCATGCAAATCATAGTTTTGTTATGAATGCTAAAATGTTAACAGCGTATTCACAAAACATATACAGCGCTGGAAAAAATTAAGAGACCACAACACAATTTTTTGTTTCACTCATTTCTCAATTTATGGGTGTGGGTCTGTGAATAACATATATATTTTTTTGCAAACTGCAGCCTGGTTCTTCTCTGTTTCTCGTTAATGAAGGACTTCTTCCTTGCCTTACGGGACTTAAGTCCTGCTTCTAGGAGCCTGATACAGACTGTCCTAGCAATGCACTTTACACCTGCACTTAATGTTTCCCATTCCTTTTGAAGGTCACTTGATGTCATCCTCCGATGCATGAGAAACTGTTGTGACAGTCATATTTGGCATTAGAATGTTGCTTCCGCCCTTTACCTGACTGGTTTCTGGTTATTCCCAGTGTGCTTCACCCTCCTGCTTCACCTTGTTCTTGTCTACTGCTGTCTTAGAAATTCTAAACCTGGAAGTAACCTGCTGCCCAGCGTAGCATTCTGCTAGCAGAACTAGGATTAAATCAGGATTTAAAAATACAGATATAAAAAAAAAAATAAAAAGTGGTCTCAATTTTTTTAGGAGCTGTATATGATAAAAGACTACAAACAGGGTACAGAGTAAATTGCATCTGGCCTTCATTCTAAAATGTAGAAATTAAGGCCTGTGAAAGTGATGAACACAATAAGCTCTGTAAATTCAAGAAATGGAGAACTGAACTGGACCTTAAAACTGATTGTGCTAGAACAGAATAGTGATATTTTTGTAGATCCCCTTGGGTAAATACTCCTTTCACTTCATCCCATCTTGCTCTCCATGAGACACATAGACAGGTAAGAGCTTGGGGGTCACAGCACAGAGTCAGCTAGCATGTAGCACCCCTGTTGCTGGGGGTTAAGGGTCTTGCTTATGGGCCCACAGACATGCGACTATTCTGCCAAGACCAGGCCTTGAACCAGCAACCTTCCGATCACAGGAACAGAGGCTTAGACTGCAGACTCATTTAGCCAGGGAACGTCAGTGCTGTTTTAATTTCCGATTTAATGCCAAATGATTAACTTCTGTTTTAAAGAAAATATGTATAATTTACTATATTTTTTACTATTATTATAGATTTTTTATATACTGTAGGACACCAGACTATTACTGTTATTATATTAGTAATTATATTTATCACTAATAAAACTGCTTGAAACCTTCCAAGTGTCCAGATTAAGATACGCAGCAATTACAGTACTGTGCAAAAGTCTGAGGCAGTCAAAGAAAGTGATGTTTAAATAATCATCATGCTGGTCTAAAACTATATTATGTCTATAAGTGTGTCAGCTCAACCATTTCAAAACCTCTCCAAAAGTCACCCCAGTATGTGCAGCAGCCATCCAACACACCCATGTATTTTTTGATTAGCTCTAGCACACCTCTTATGGCTACTAATACCTCATTGAATTTTTGCAATAATTAATTAGATGAGCTGGTGGTGAAATTTAATGAATACATGGAATGGCTGAGGTGTCCTGAAGGAGAGGTTTGGGAACTGAAGAGTTGTTGGTCTAGCTATCCAACAAGGTATCAGTAACGTCTTGGAGAAATGAAATTCCTGTTAGTTTTTATACTGTTAATGTGCATATGTTCTAATGTTAAATTGTGTTTTTATTTCTGAGCAAATATACACTTAATGTCCAGATAAATTTCTTTAAACATTTCCTTTGCCTGCCTAAGACTATTACACAGTACTGTACATAACAGAGTTCAAAATAGTTCACCTGTATATTTATTAAATATACTTGCCACTGATCATCCCCTGAACATGGGAATTAATTAACAGCCCTAGATAATGTATCCTTCTCTAGCAATATCTTCTTAGCTCACCTCAGTTTGTATTCATTTCAGTGTTCACATCACCACATTTCTGCTCAGTATCTGACTATTTCCACAAGTGCGTTCTCGTTATCTGTTAGTCTAAACAAACCGCGTTACTCACTTCTTTACTGCCCTCTGCATCCGACTCGCTGCTGAAGTCCTCTGTGTTAAGATTCTCAAAATCCGACTCGCCCACAGCAATCGGCACCCGCACGGTAAGGTTGGGATTGTGGATGAAAGACATACGGTCTTCATCGATCATGTATTTTCCCACACTGCTACCAATCCCACTAGTGGTGCCATTGCCATTCTTCTGGTAGTCGAGCTCCCTATTGATGTCCGTGTGGTTGATGATGAGCTTCTTATCATACATATCATCCAGTGGCTTAACCTCATCAGTCACCTTCTTCTTCAGGATGGTGGCAATCAGCAAACGAACCTTGGATTTTACCCAGGCAATAGCATTCTTGATACGATTGATAGAAATCTGTAGGTTATTCATCTCACTATCGTCATCTGTTGCTGCCAAGTTGTCTGCGCTGAAAGAGCTCAACAGTAACGCAAGGAACAGGTTCAACACCTGCAGAAAGCCAAACAGGTATCAAACTTAAGCTCTAAACACAAATTAATCAATTAAACATTTTTTTGTCTGCAAACAGGACCAGTCTAATAACTAACCAAATGCCAGAGTTACTGTGCATAGCAGTTGCTTATTAACAGCTGACTGCTTTGTGTACATAAACAAAGGGGATTTTCCTCACCACCAAGTTCCCAATGACCATGACCATCATGAAGACGATGAGGCACATGGTCTGACCGGCCACCTCCATGCAGTCCCACATGGTCTCTATCCACTCCCCACACAGCACCCGGAACACAATGAGGAAGGAGTGAAAGAAGTCGTTCATGTGCCAGCGGGGCAGCTCACAGTCTGCAGCTATCTTGCAAACACAGTCCTTATAGCTCTTGCCGAAAAGCTGCATGCCCACAACGGCGAAGATGAAGACGATAATAGCCAGCACCAAGGTCAGGTTACCCAGGGCGCCCACGGAGTTCCCGATGATCTTGATGAGCATGTTGAGGGTAGGCCAGGACTTTGCAAGCTTGAATACCCTCAACTGTGTACACAGGGGGCAAATGGAGATGGTGATGACAAAGGTGAAACGTGAAGTGGTGAGAGTGGGATGATTTGGAGAAAGGAGAAAATGAGGAACATACATAAGTCTATTAAGCTAAAGCTCAAAACAGCTATATCTGCTTAATCACTGACATTTTGAACATAACAAATACTAAAAACTTGTCAACATTACCAATCTGAATGATCTCAGCACCGACAGGCCCTCCACATTAGCAAGGCCCAACTCCATCAAACTCAGGCTCACAATGAAGCCATCAAAGATGTTCCAGCCCTCCTGAAAATAGTAGTAAGGGTCCATGGCAACAAGTTTGGCACACATCTCAGCTGTGAAGATCCCAGTAAACACCTGATGGGGAAAACGAAGATTCATTCATAAAATACGTATAGTTCAATCCAAATTAATGACTACATACATTATTACAGTGCATCTGGTCTGAGTTATTTTTACTGCCTTATCAGTGAAGGAGTCTTTTATTTCCATCCATCTTCCAACCACTTATCATCATCAGGGTCCCCTGGAGCCTATCCCAGGAAGAGGCAGCATGAGACTTAGGAACACGGGAAGCCAGGTTATCGCAGGGCAAATACAGACATGGTCAAGTATTGGTACCTTTTCTTTCTCCAAACTAAGTTGAAACTGATAAAAGTATTAGTAAATCCATCACTCTTTATTGCACTTTCAAAACAGAATTTTTTCTTTTTTAACTTATTTTCTCAGGTTTGATGTGTGCCTGGAAGTCCAGTGGGTTTCTGATCAGGACCACAAAGTAATAGTCCAATATTTTCTTCTCATCCATTCCTAGGTGCTTTCTGAAGTATGTTTTGGGTCATTATCCTGCTGGAGGACACATGACTATGTACATATGGCTCCTAAATGCTTTGACACTCATCTGATTTCTTTGTGCCCTGCACAGATTCAAAGCACTCGGTGCCAGAGGCAGTTAAGCACCCCCAAGACATCACTGAGCCTCCTCCATTTTCACCATCTTTCCAGATCCTCCTCCATGGAGAAAAAAGTCATTTTCATTTACATAGTGATGGATGCTGCACCTTGAGCGTGATGGTCAGCGTGGATCTGTTTTGAAGATTTGTTTGCAGTCTTTTTCTGCAATCTACAGATAAGTTATAATTTTCCTCTTCAAGGCTCATCTAGCAATTTTGGCTACAGTCACACTGGCCTTAAATTTCTTAATAATATTGGCAACAGTGGTCATAGGAACATCAAGCTCTCTGGAGATGGTCTTGTAGCCTTTACAGCGACCATGCTTGGCTAGTACCTTTTTCTAACTTACTCAGCGAACTCTATTAATTCTCTTTTCCATGTTTAGTAGGGCTGTAACAGTACATATATTTGTTGTGTACTGTTCCATTACATCATTTTTAGTTTGGAATTCACAATGAAACAAATGAATACATGTCTTGAGACGGGCGGAACCAAAATTTACAAGCAGATGTTCAACATAGAAAATATTATGCTAATTGTGGCTGCGAGTTGTTACAGTTAGTGCTGCTTACAGTCATACTGGTGAAGGGAGAGCTACTAGACACACATCCAATGTACGAACTCAACTGAGACAATAACACATTTGTGCATGGCCAGAGAAAGGCAGAAACAGCCTCTGAAAGTTAGTCTTCCTGGGGCATTTGAAGTGCTTTTGTCAGGAGATTCAGACCAGAGTGTTTATCACTACAGAAATGAAATGGGTGATACTACCGATTTTATTTTCGATTCAACACCACATAATACAAAGGTTGGTATCGCCAATACTGGTCACGACACAGATATACGGTTCTGGCCCAACCCGGATGATAAAATTTGCAGAGTGAGGGTCGGGGGGAGGCTATGGGGGGGTAGAGGTGCTGATCATTTCGTCTTAAAAACTTGACCATGACTAGCTTAATAATCTGGCCACACCAGCATCACCAACTGGTCACCCACCCAGCTGAACCATCATAGAATTGATTTTCAAAATGAAACTATTCAAGATCAAAAGAATTGATATTTCACCATGCATCCACACATCCCTACTACAGATATGCCTCCATACCTGATAGTAGAGAACTCTGAATTTAGACTGGATTTATGACAACTTCAATTAACCTCAGCACGTTTTTGAACTGTGGAGGAAAAAACCAGAGTATCCAGAGAAAACCCCACAACAACACAGAGAAAACATGCAAACTCCACAGACAGAGCCATGAACGCTGGTCCAAGAAGTGTAAGGCAACAGTGCTAACCACTGCACCACCATGCCACCCCTGAAATCAGCATAAAAAAGATTAAATGCTACAATCAGGACTGGGTTTCAAGCCCATTTGAAAAATTATTTTTCTGCAAGAGCAGTCTACTGAAGTATCAGAGAAATGACATGGTAGAACTTACCACTTATTTTTTATTAATTCTACGAATAACTGCTTTATCACCAATCCACACATTCAATAATTCATCACACATCTCAGGCTGTTCTGTGCCTGTCAGAGTGATCTCAGATATCCAGGAAGGACTTGGTATGTGGTAAGCTAAGGTCAAAGCTAATGCTGGTACAATTCTTCAGATGTGCTGTGTTGACACCAAAGAGTAATAACTTTACAGCTAGCTCCGGATGAGTTTCAGCAAGGTCTACATCAGCTTGACTGTGTGTCTCAGTGACTATGGCATTACTGTACTTGCCTTGTGTGAAATAGCTTCACTTACTGAACCTGCTTTGAGACAGGAATGCAGACCCGAACTACTAGTTCAGTGTTCACCAACGCCTCAACCACAAGTCACTAGTAGCTCACATGGAGCCAATGAGCAGCTCACATAACACTTATTGTGTATTATGTGTGTATACATGTAACTCCACTCTACAATTTTTACTGTGACCAACCCCCCCAGTCGATATAATCTTGCTAATGCTGTGATGTGTAATATTAATATAAATTAGATTATAAGGAAGTCATTTTTAAATATTGCTGTTCTTTTGTTAACGAAGAACTTTTTAAGCAGCAAGCCATGTGTAGAGCCACAACACAGAACTGCCAGAGAGAAATGTCATCCCCCCATCAATGTGCAGACTATAACTGAATGAAGGTCAATTACAAACAACTCTTAGTATTACTAGTGGTAATTCAGAAACCCTGGCCTTCAAGGGTATGGGTTTGATTCCCGTGTTTTCCTGTGTGCAAAGTTTGCAGGTTTTCCCCAGGTTTGTGTGGGTACTTTATCATTATATAAATCTGAGTCTATATATTCCCTATAGGGTGTGACCTCCAACAGACTGGCATCCTGCCCAGGGTATTTCCCACCTTGTACCCTGCGCTCCAGGTTCACTTTTACTGTGCTCTTCATAGAAAATGGATATTTCTGGAACCTGTGAACCACTGATATTCAGCAACATATTTTAGGACATCATAGGAACGCTCTCTTCTGAAACCTGGAGAACTGGTTTCACAAGATGTGAGACCACATTACCAATCTCTGATACTGGCTATTCAGAAAACTAGCACTAGTGAAAACCTTACAAAAACTAACAAGTACCATCTGAAGCCTAACAAGTATAACAGAAAGCCACTCACTAGATTGCCCACAGAGAGAACTTCCTCAAAATGGGGCGTCATAGGATAGTGCTCCATGGCCATGAAGAGGGTGTTCAGAACAATACAGATGGTAATGGCCAAATCCACAAAAGGGTCCATCACAATCAGGTTGACAATCTCCTTGATCTTCATCCACACCGGGCAGCACTCCCAAATCAGGAATGTGTTTGCGAACTTGTACCAGCATGGAGGACACTTGCGCTGGGACTCCTCCAGCTCTGTGAGGTCAATAAACGGAAACAGTAAAGGCATCATGCTGTAATGTCACAAGTGTATTTCCAACAACTTGGATTCAATATGACAGTTTCTGAAAAGTAATCCAAACATACCAGTTTCTACCACCGAAGGCTTACATGAAATTCAGCAAACCTTCAAAGAAACTCCTCCTGCCTTTTTCCCACCAAAGGAAAGAAAAGCAATGCATGGCAATTTGATGAAAGAACTAAAGAAAAGGATCATCAGGAAATACTATTACCCTCAACCAAAGTGTTGGTGATGACACTCATTACACTGTTTGCTCGATCTTTGCGGCCAAAGGATGTGTTGAGCTGTTCCATAGATACTATCAAGGAACCTGAAAGCTTCTTCTTCACCTCCACCTCTGTAGTGGGCTGTCAAAAAGGAAAAATAGCACTGTGAGAAAAATCTGGGAAATTCTGTTTACTGCCATGCAACACCAGGGGGAGCCCCAAAGGAATGCTTCGTTTTGTGCCTCGGCTGTTCAGCACCGTTTCTCTTTGTAGCTATCTAAGTATGACTTATTTGTACAAAATGCAAGTACGAATTTTTAATCCCAATCGGAGTGTCTACCTTTAAGAAAAATAACATGGTAGGTTCAGACACAGAAGGAGCAATCACAGTGTTTATTTGAGCAGAGACAAGCTTAACCTATAATGCAATTTGTCTGTTATGTTCTGAAACACTGCTGTAAGTAAGTGGCTTTTAACAGAAGAGGTAATTGGTAGAACATGAAACTGCACCCTGCTGAAAAAGCCAGTTTGATACGCTTAAGCTGGTTGACCAATTTATGATACTTGACCAGCTTAAGGTATCTTTTCGCATGACGGTTTGATGATTTAGCTGGTCATAGCAGCTTATGATGGTCATTTTAGCTGGTTCAGCTGGTCATACCAGTTTGATTAGCTTGATGGTGTGGCCACACCAACATGACCAACTGCTCACCCACCCAGCTAAACCATCAAAAAGCAGCAAGAGCTGGGACATGACCATCAAAGACCATCTTAGACCATCAGCACAAGCTGGTTTTTAGCGGTTTCTTTCAGCAGGGCACTCTGTTATCATATCCATTACTGTTTGTGAAGTTAAAGGTTAGTTAAAGGTTTATATTAGAATCCACAATCAAATTCAACCCATCTCAAAGTGGACAGTAGCTACATTTGTCCTAGTCTTATATAAAAAAAACCCTGTTCCACTAACCCATAGTAAATGTTAGAAGCCATATATAGGAAAGGTGTGAAGTACTTGCAGAGGTTTGCATGCATGGTCATGCATCAAGGTTAGACAAAGTATTAGAAATAAAAAAATGAGTGCAAAGCATATCTTATTACTCATGCCGAGAAACTTGGTTTGTCAGGTTCATAAGGGCACTAAACTACTCTGTTAACTAGGATGAAAAATTACTGTAAACCTAATTTGCCTGGTATGTGAAAAGATCTAACTAATACATTAAAACAAAAAACAAATCTTTTACATTGTAATACGTAAGATATAGGAACTGCAGTAGCTAATAATGCAGCCTCACACCCTCAGGCTTGTGGGCTACATTTACTAATTTAGCAGACACCTTTGTCCAAAGCAACATACACATCCCACCTCTTGTGGAAGTTCTCCCACATATTGACAGCAGTTCCCTGACAGTCGCAAATTATGCAATTCCACAGAGAATTAAAAGCAATATAATGTCATTCCTCTCTTCAGCAGAGGAGCAGATGGAAAGTTCATCACGTCCCCCTCCCCTCTCGCCCAATATTACCGCCAGCACCCCCCTGTCTCGGTTCTTCCTAATCCACCTCCCTGAAATCAATATGCCTGAGGTGGGGTCTCTGCATAAAAGTGAGGAGAACGTGTCAGAGTGCAGGGTTGGCCAGCATCTAGCACCCCTGGAGCAGTTAAGGTTTGGGGCCTTGCTTAAGGGCCCAGTGGTAATATGACTGGCTAGCTATGACCTTCTGAAGATGGGTACAGATCCCAAACTTGTGGAGCTACCCTCCCCCCATCTCTCTATGTGGATTTTGGTGGCTCAATGCAGCAATGTTCTGTTAAAATGATCATGGAAGACACACAGATGCAAAAAGAAAAAAAAAACAATTCTCATGCTACTATGGGTTAGCAGACCTTTCCTGTATTTTTTTTTTTTTACACATTCCCATATTCCCATGCACTCAGTTTTGAACTAACTATGCATTCCTCCAGCTTACACAGTCAAGTGGTTAGCAAGTCCATACACAGCCACTTAAACAAACCAACAGGCTTTGGCTATGTTTGTGGCATACATCCTGCTCATTTTCCTGTGGTTGCAAACCCCTATTACATACATTAGCAAATTCAGAGACATGGAAGGGAACAAACAGGAAACAATGTATCAAACGTCTGTTTGCTGTGCCTGTGTACAGCATATCGGGTTTTTTAAAATCTGGCATTGCGGGGCAGCATACAGAACATTCAGATAGGAAGAAAAGAGAGAAGAGACAGAGAAAAAAAATAAAGGGACATCCCAAAAAGAGAGGAAGAAACAGTGCCATGCCTAGACTGAACTAGTCATTGACTTCCTTACACTGTAGTCAGAAGCTGCCTTATCTATTTTCACCTCAGGCAGTAGGCGTCCAGGGCCGATGAGTGACACCACTCCGTTGCAGTCCACCGTACTGTTCCTCTTGCCATGATAGCCACTGTAGCTGCTGCGACGATAAGGGCTGAACAAGGAGCCACGCCGCTCATCGCTCTCCTCAACTGTGCTGTGCTCGTCATCTGCAAACTCGTTTTCAGAGCCCACGTCTTTGCTGCGGCCCTTGAAACTAAAGATGCTGCTCTTGCTGTTGCGCCGAGAGGGAAAGGGCGAACCTGGGATGCTAAGGAGAGACTGGAAAGACGAGTACAGGGAACAAGGAGAGAAGGACGAAGACAAAGTGTGTCTGGTTCTGTTCAGCAAGCTACAAATATTGGCATATAAGAGACAGAGCATATCTGGACTGATCTGGATAACCATATGTTCAACATTATCCTTATTATATGAAAATATCCAAAATGAAATATCTAGAATATCCAAGAAAGAGGTTAGGAGACTGAAGCAGTAATAAGCAACCTGTTGTAAACTGTTAGACATAAATAGACATATAGACTTTCATGAGAATCTACACTACCGCTCACAAGTTTGGGGTCATTTAGAAATTTCCCATGGAATAGCTTTCATTTCTCAGAACAAGAATAGACTGATGATTCTGAGTCTTTAATCGAACCCACAATTGCTGATGCTCCAGATACTCAACTAATCTAAAGAAGGGCCATTTTTTCTTTAAATCAGAAGATTTTTCAGCTGTGCTATCATAATTTCAAAAGGGATTTCTAATGCTCAAATCTGCCTTATAAAATAATAAACTTAGACTAGCAAACAATGTGCCTTTGGAACGCGACTGATGGTTGCTTGCTGATAACACTATGTAACACAAATTTTGTTCCTGGACAATACATGTTATTTCTTAATTGCTTATGTTGTAAAAGT
>JAAGVU020000038.1:3554527-3565809 GCA_011763525.2 Mormyrus iriodes | reverse complement strand
TAATTCAACGTGCTTTTTTGCATCAACAACATTTGTCATTAATTTACTTCCATACTGATTTTGGCAACAAGCAAAATGTGGAAATGGACTATTTCATTTACATTGTGGACCTGATTGAAATCCGCAAAATCCCCTTTACTTTACAAATAAAAGCATGGCAGTAGCCTACTAGTCCTATATTTGGTCAGTCTCATGGACATGGGAATCCATTGACAAAAACAAAATGTTAACAGTGAAATATATTGTTTGCATTTTGTACAGAGCAATTGACATTACCTTAACTTAAAACTACCTCATTTGTAGCTCTGATTTAATCATTTTAAGGACTATTTTCCACAAACAGATCTTACTACCATTGCAGTCTAAAGATCACAGAACTAGATAAAATGTATTTAAATCTGTATTGCATGGAATAAAAAATAAACAACCAATTTATATAATATAATATAATATAATATTTTAGACAATGAAGCTGTATGGTAATGAGTGAGAAAGATCTATATGGTGTTTAAGAATGAATCCATATACTTGGCCTTTTCCTCTCTTCATGCAGAACAATTCTGTAAATATATAAAATATGCCAAACCAATACATTTGGTCTAAATGTTACCATTGTTTGTAGCATGGACTGAAAACCTAGAATGCATTGCCAATAAAATAATAACGCAGTGAACTGCATAGTCCAAATAAACGTATATGCTACAATACAGGGTGTGATGCATTATTCCAAACCGATTGCTAGTGACTGCCACTAAAAACAAATACATCTACACCATTAGGTGTGCTGGTCAAGTACTTCTGTTAGGGACCCCTGACCTAGTGTATTTATAAAACAATATATTAAAAAATATGGGACAAATCATGTCGCATGTAAAGATTAGCATTTCAGGATCCACGCGGAAACACGCGATGCACTCAGTGTCCATCATTTGAAGTAGTTCAAGAAGAGTGATATTCTTGGCTGCGTCTGTCTTTGCACCCGTCTCCCTCTGTCCCACTATCGCAAATAGATGCACTACTGCTTAGGATAGTAAGAACACACTTCCTTTGAAACAATTTTTTTTTTACTCATTTTAACTGAAAGAATAATTTTTAATTGACCAGTCTTTTAGCCTAATTGATTTGCCTACTAGGTGTGTTGACAAGGCAGATATCACGTCTGGTCGAATGGTGATATATTTGTATATACTGATATATTTCTACATACTCTTCTGTTACATAATTCTTATCAATATATGAATTATTCACATGTTTTGGATTGTAACATTTACTTCTAAATGTATAATAAATGTAAAAAGTTCAGTTTTGTCACACGTTCGGCTTTCTGAACACTGCAATATTGCATTTGGTCATGCAGAGGTACATGACTTAAAACAGCCCTCCAGAGCATGTAGAGTAAAGTGCAAGTGCTTAAGTCAGGGGCTTTTTGACTTACACACATGGTAAGAAAGGGCCCTGTGAGCGTGACCGTGCTGCATATGGGAGAACATGCTTAATTCAAAAGCACATAACATTTTATGTGCTTTTTTGACTTATGTCCTGATGGTAGAATACTGCCCATGCTGTATAAAAAACTGTGCTTAGACCTGACTGTCAGTTGTCAGCAAAGACACTAGGCCAAGAGGTCTCACAATTCAAGCTACAATGATGGCCATTAATAAAATTATTATACAAGTATCTCAGGTTGCTTTCAGAATTTCTGTCCATTTTAGCCATTCAGAGTTAGAGTTCCCTCGAACTCACAATCTTTTACATTATTATACCAGAAGCAGGCACAGAGCCAGAGAGTCCTTGGATGTGACACAACAAGCTTTAAGCTTCCTTTCATATGATTTTAATATTTGACTTATTTAATTACTGGGGGTGGGGGGGTTATAATCCCCCCAATAATCAAAGCCGGCCAATACAACCCCCCCCCCCCAAAATAATCAAAAAATGGGTAGGGACCTTAAACCCCCCAGTGTTCAACCCAAATTTACATCTTTATCATAGGCAGGGCTGCCACTTAGAGGCACCACTTCACCTAGGCACGTCTTTGGAGTGTCAGCGGATACTAGAGCTCCCGGAGGAAACTCATCCAATCACAGGAAAAACACACATTCTTCACACACAGCCACAGGCACAAATGCAACCCAAAACCCTGGAGGTGAGAGGACACACTTCTACCTAAGGAGCCATTACGTTGACATTATCAAATTATGAATAAGAAAATTAATGGGTATCATTTTCATAAACACTGGTTACTTTTCCATTGAAATATAAAAAAAGTATATTAGCTGCAAAAAACACAGTTATGTAAATACAGGTTGCAACAGTATTTTTCAACCCGGTTCTTGGGGACCCCCAGATGATCCTTGTTTTTTCTCCCTCTCAGTTCCCTGCCAGAAACGCCACGTTTTTGCTCCCTCCCAGCTTCCAGGAGCTGTGAGGTAGTGAAATTATGGACTGTCTGGAAGTCCCCAAGGAGCAAGTTGAGAAACGCTGGTCTAAAACCTGAAATTTCTATTGAGATTTCAGCTTTTCAGAAGCACAAAAATATTTATTACACACACATATCACAGCAGGAAGCCAATCCTTTCTCTTCTTAGACAGACAAAGGTCAAATATAAATGTAAAATATTACTTTCAATCATGAACTCTTTTAACCTTTCCTTAAAGCTACTTATTCTATTCAACGTGCAGTTTGTTATCATTCCATAAATCACTGCCAGTTACAAAGAAAATATTAAAAAATGAAAGTGAACAGAAATCAATACAGAAAACATTAAAAAGCAATTTACTGGGCCAAACTCATAAATAGCTAATATTATAAGAAAGCGACTTGAGAAGCATCATGCAGTATAGAATAAACCACATACTAGGCTTGGCAGTCTTTGTTAAAAATGAATAAACAGGTTCTTTGAGATCTCATTAAATTGTAACGTATTCATCATTACGCACATTAAAAAGTACAGTTGTGACCAAAAATTTTGACACATCTGCAGTTTTTTCAGATAATGCACCAATTTTTTTCACAAATATTTCACAACAGTTATGACATTACAAATGTTTTAGTGCTGACACAGTATTTCATTTATTTGCATTGAAAGAACACAAAAAATTGGATAAAAGCCAGATCTAATCTTACTTCACACAGAAGACCAAAAGTGGTAGTGACAAAATAATTGGCATCTTTTATAAGTTGTAAAAAATAATTTCATTTCAAGCAAGTGATCCTGATTTAAATTTTATTTAAACTTACTTGTAATAAGTTACAGGTGCTGACAATTTAAAAGTTATATATCCAACCAGATTAAATACAGAAAAGTTGATCCAACCTGTGTTTTGTTTGTCTGTTTGTACCATACCATGCACAGAGAAATAACTGAAGAGTAGAGAAGTGTCCAAGGAGGTAAGAAATAAAATTGTAGAAAAGCACGGACAACTGCACGGCTCTGAGTCTATCTCCAGAGACCTTCACATTCCTGTTTCCACTGTATGCAATGTTATGAAGAAATTTAAGGTCCATGGTACTGTAGCCAATTGGCCTGGATGTGGACGGAAGCGAAAAGCTGATGAAAGATTGCAGCGTAGGACTGCTTGAATGGTGGAAAAGGAACCTTGATCAGCTGCCAAACAGATTCAAGCTGAACTTCAGACACAAGGTACCGTGTCCAAATCACCTCCAAGGCACACTATCTGTTGCTATCTCAATGAAAATGGGCTCTATGGTAGGAGACCCATGAGGACACCACTGCTAACACAGAGACATAAAAGCTAGACTGAGTTCACAAAAACATGCCCGTGGAAGACAAAATCCTTCTGGGAAAATGTTCTTGGGACAGCTGATACCAAATTAGAGCTTTTGTCCAAAGCATCATCTTTATGTTTACAGAAAACAAAGGGAATCCTTCATAGAAAAGAACAGTCTCCTTACAGTCAGACATGGATTAGGTTCACAGATGTTTTGGGGTTGCTTTACTGCCTCTGGCCCTGGATGCCTTGAAACAGTGCATGGCATCATGAAATCTGAAGATTACCAAGGCATTTTGGAGTACAATGTAGGATCAAGTGTCCGAAAGCTTGGTCTCTATTGAAGGTCATGGTCTTTCAGCAGGACAATAACCCAAAGCACTCTTCACGAAGCACCCAGAAATTATTTCAAAACAAGAGCTGGGCCATTTTGAAGTGACCAACAATGAGTCTTGATCTAAATCCCATAGAATACTTGTAAAAAGATCTGAAAAGAGGAGCTGGGAAAAGGCATCCATCAAGTCTGGGAGACACGGAGCAGTTTTCAAAAGAAGAATTGTCCAAAATTCCAGTAGGGAGGTGCAAGAAGCTCATTTATGGCAACAGGAAATGCTGGTTTGCACTTTTTCTTTCCAAAGGTTGTCCTATCAAATATTAAGTCTAGGATGCCAATATTTTTTCAATGCAATTGATTTGAATTCTATTTGAAATAAGAAGAGATTTGGCTTTTCCCATATTTTTTGTGTTGTTCTAAAGGAGATGCATATGTTAACATAGAAAACATTTGTAACGTCAACATTTTTGTGTATGAACTGGTACATTATCTGAAAAGATGTGCCACCACTGTATGTATTTTTAACACAAAAGCCTCACTAAATCATACATTTTGAAATAGACTTAAGCCTTTTCTGTAAGTCACAATCTACTAGTTTGACTGGGAACTAGAGCTAGAATTCTGAGCAGAATCCGTGCATTGTAATTTTTTTTCCCTGCATTGATGAATCTTATATGCACAAAAATTTTGACTTGGCAGGAAAGGTTTCAACAGGTATAATTCCATTAAAAGAACGTGAGTCTTTAAAAATCTTATATTTCTGATTATCTTATGATCCTGACCAAGATAGGCACATAAATGATGGATGGATGCATAGATTGATGAATATTTCTGATTATTTAAACTGGTTCTCAAAAGAAAATATGACAAATGACCAGCCATAAATGAGGTTGTATAAATGTGAGTTCAAAGCTATTCACTCATTTAAAACTACAAAGTGTCTATTTGCACCCAGGTGAAAATAGGCACACAGCATCTATTTGGCTATTTACACCAGGCCCCCTCGCTCCAAAAAAAAAAATGTAAACACCGTGCTGCACGCATGATTGCCCATCACTTCTACAGCTGAAGGTGCCAAAGTGGGATACCAATATAAAAAGTAGAGTACATCAAACATAAAATGTACACTTGCTGTAGCAACAGGTAGCCAGCGAAAGGCACACAGTAATCCTCCTAACTAGCATTAGCCTTAGCTACAGGGCATAAAAATTCATTTCTCACAATAAGAGAGAATTCCCCTCTTATGTGTAGCACAAAAGTAGGAATTTTAGATTTTTGGGGGGTGCAATAAATAAAACTATGCAGATTCAATAGCATTAGCCTTTCACTTCTTAGTGGCACAGCATTGATGGCTACTGACACCAGGGTGCAAATAGAATTTGCCTGCTATATACACCTGGGTGCTAATTCCATTTTTGGCTACTGACACATGGGTGCAAAATAGCATCTGCTATAAAAAAATCCTTTTCTGCACTTTTAAGACATGTAACGTTAACTACTTCAGTCCCAAAATGTGCCCTGAAGCTATACCTTTGAGAAAAGTACTTTCCACTAAAATATATATGTATGTATAAATGCCTAAAAAATTGATGACTTGAGGAAAGAGCAATGAGGAAATTTTTAATGAGGAGAGTGCATATTAGATTGACAGCAGACTGCAAAGCCTATCAAAAATGTATTGTACCATTTTTGAATGTTTTTGAATTTAAATGCTCCTTTTCAAAATAATATTTTTAGTAAAACCAAAAAGAAAGGACAGCCTCAGTCAGCCTTAGTGTTTAAATTGGATCTCACCTGGAATGACAGAGATAGTTTTCAAAGCTCGGAGAACTCTGAACGTTCTCAGCGCAGACACATTCCCCAGGTCCACAAACTCTGTCACATATCTGGAACAAGGGAGGATCACATACAAACGACAAATGACAAATACACACACTCACGCAAGAGCACTGTACGACAGCCACCAAGAGGAACATCACTCACAGAGCCTTGTCCATCGAGGAAAGAAAAAAAAAAGAAAACGAGAAACACATCTAACACCGACCCCGTTTCCCATGCCAACCCCTAGCTCTCTTACCTGGGATTACAGAAATAGTTTTCAAAGCCCTCAGCACCCTGAATGTGCGCAGAGCTGAGACATTGCCTAGGTTTACAAACTCTGTTATATACCTGCAGAATCAAACCAAAGTTACATGTATCGATTGCAAAAGGTAACAGTTATGGAAGATAGACGAATAAGTGAATCCGGCATATCAATGACCACTTTAGCCACTGTTGACAGTCATTTTTGTCTAATTTGTTTCTACTCCATCTGAAGGTGATTAAAGGGTATGTGACCATCAGCATTAATTCTCTTGGACTGCAACCCACATTACAGATGCACATGGAATGCAGAATTCTGGAGACTTATATACAACTGCATTCTGGGACTCGTCTCTGAATGGTGGCTGACAGATCCAATGACGATAGCACAAGAGAGTATTCAGGAATATCATTAGCTTACTGTACTTAATCACAGTCACAAATTCTGCACTTAAAAACGAAAAAAATCAGAAACCAGTTCCTCCTCAACTTATTTGGCATTATGATGTCTCTGTGTCTTTGAATGCCTTCTGATATAAAACAGGCTTATAAACCTCCCTCCCTCTAAATCTCCCTCTCTCAAAGACACCAACATGGGTAAGTAACTCAGGACAATAAAACTAATTAAAGATGTAGAACTTAAATTCATCTTGGTCTTAATAGCTCTCATTTCTTCAATACAAAGCTGAGGAAAAATCTAAAGTGCTAATGTTATGATATGGCATTTAAGTCTATGCTAGCAGGGGCTTGTAAAGTGCGGTCAATTAACGAGTGCAGTGCATTTTTGCAGCTTGTATTTTTGTAAAGCAGAAGGCAGTAGCTTATCTTGATCAGATTATCCAGAACAAGAAAGAAAGACAACAGATGAAAAGAAATGAGAAAGCAGGGAAAGGTCGGCAGGAAGAGGAAACATAAGAAACATTGGAAGGGAAAAAAGCCTTTAAGTACTAAAAAGCCCCATAAAGGATAAATTAAGAAGCAGCAGAGGAGGATAATATTGCAGAATGCCCTGCATTGTGTTGACAAAAAGAAAGCTCATATTACTCTGAAAACAAACTAAAAGGAAGTATTTATTTTAATTTCTGTGTTTTTTCATCAACACATTTGTGTATGCAAAGCCCTGCATCAGATATCTCTTGGATATCTTGCAAGGTGTTCCAATGGGCAGCTTGCAGAAGAATTGACTAGCACATGCTACTGTATTTTTCTGCATGCAACCAGCTGAGAAAAATGACCATGCCCAAAATTCTAATTCAGAGAAATGCCTCTATATTTATTTCATAAAATTACTGGTTGCAGAAGTAAGAGAAGAGTGTACTTCTTCCTCCAGTAATGAAAAGACTGTACATGAGTGAGCATGTGAGCTGGTACTCACGCCATGGAGATCACCATGAAGTCCAGCCAGTTCCATGGGTCCCTAAGGAAGGTAAATCCATCTACACAGAATCCACGTGCAATGATTTTCACAGCTGATTCAAATGTATAAATTCCAGTGAAGGTGTACCTGGAAGAAAGGACCATAAGCATGATTTGAGTAGTGAACTTCCTATCTTTATGTTTTGTGCCAGATTGAAGTATTTCCTTCACTTGCAGCTTTGTCAATTAAAACAGTAAAATTCGTCAATTTTTATAATAATTAAAAATAATTCAAAAGTATTTTCTGCCTTTTTTAATGTTGTCTGAAATGTTAAATATAAATGGTCAGTTTCAGACACGTGTCCCAGAAATAAATTTCATGGGTTGCCCAACAACCCCACAATCCACCCCCTCCCCCCATTATTTTACTACTTGTCTTTCACATAGTTGAAATTGAGCCGAAGTATTGTGAGTATTCCAATTTATTAATCACCAAGCATATGAAATGTACATAAATGAACTGAATGTAAGTAAACATATATTATTTTTTTTAAACGTCAAAAGTATGCTTGAGTTAATCTATATTCAAGAAAGGTACAGGAGACCTCAGGTGATGCAAACTTATGTCACAACTGCTGTACAATTCTTTAAAAAGTCTAATCCAGGAAATCATGCATTAATAGGTACTTACTCCACTTGTTTGGACCATTCTGGAGGATTGCTAAAAGTCATGAACACACAGTTGGTCAAAATTGTACACATAATGATCATGCTGAATAATGTGAGAAATGTTAAGGAAACCACATCATGTGAACTGAAAATAAAACCATATAAAACACACACCAAAAAAGTTTAAATTACTTTAAGCTTGCCTTTGAATCTAGAACATACCCTGCTACCTAAATATGATGATCAATTATAATTTTGCATTAATGTGTTAATGTGCTGGACACATTGTTGGTTACACTGCTTTCAGAAAAAGATTAGCTGTACAAATGTTTTGTTCCCCCTGCCTAATATAGAATTATAAATCATTTGCTGTAAAACTGATTTAATTAGGCGTAACTAGGTGGAGGTGTAACTAGCACAACATGTAACATTTTGGCAACATTAATGTCCCAAGAACCATTTGAAAGGATATGAATGTATCAAAATTTTAATAGCTATTTGCCTAACAATATTAAAAGGACTTATGAAGTACAAGGCAGGTGTGGCACTAAAGCGGAAGATTGTTTTCCCTTTATTGATCACTATAAATGTCTGTGGAGAGAGAGAGAGAGAGAGAGAGAGAGAGAGAGAGAGAGAGAGAGAGAGAGAAATAAACATTAAACATGTCAAAACATCAGCTTTAAAACCACATGATGAAGCAATCTTATGAAAAACAGTTTCCTAGTCGCGTTATTACAGATGTCCTAACTGAATCATACATTACAAATAAATATATACAATAATATATGGGTCTCAAAGATTTGAGAGATAAATAAAAAGGAATGCCAAAATAAAGAATAGGGACTACATGTACAGAAAAGTCTTAAGATTCAAAAACATGCAAATGACATTTGTAATAAATCTGATTAACAAGTATGACTGAAAACAGAACGAGAGTCAAATTTACAGAAAAGGAGAAATGCTTAACAAATATTACACAACACAGCCAAAGTGCTTTTTTTTTTATCACGACATCGCTTCATGTTTATTGACGCCACTAATCCTCTGTAATATGAAAAATGATCAGGTTAAAATGTCAAAAGCCTGTTTAATATTGTTTCAATGTTTTATTTGAATCTTTTATTGAAAAAAAATCTGTAATAACAGTTCTTTTAAATCCCCACAACCAGAAACTCCCTTTGTTGACTCAACTAGAGACTGTCGAAAGGACAACAATGTATTCCGCCTTCACCTCCCCCCCAACTAATCCCTACTCCTCCCACATCCCCCAGCTTCTACAATCTCTAGCCCCCTGCACACCTATCCAAAAAGGCCCAAATTTGTGTGACTTGTCTCAATGTAATCAGGTTCACCAGATCTGCGTCCATGGCTGTCCCTTCATATGCCATGTGACAAACAAAGAATCTTGAATCTTGAAGGATAAAATTTATTGAATAGGGGGAGGGGTTTCCATAAATAATGGGGACAATGTGAAGTGCTTTGAGACAATGTAATGTTGTGAAAATGTGCTATATAAATAAAACTGAATTAAGTTGAATAATTTTTCATCAACTGGGCCATGGATTGCTATTTAGTTAGATGGAGGGGGGGTTCCCCCCCACAATAAACCAGACTGACCCAGATAATAATTGCCAGAGGTGGGAGGTCGCGACAAGGATGTTGATTATCACTACATGGCCCTGCTTCAATTTTGGTGTGATCTGTCTAACAATATGATCGGATATAGTTCATAACCCATACAATATGTCTGAAAAGTTTGAAAAAGATCTGTCAAATACTCTTTGAGTTATTATGTTAACTGGAAAGAATCTGTGCTGTTCCCAGAACCATATGTATTCCTCTTCCAGGTAGTACAAAAAACACCATTGTAACCACCGCTGAATGAGAGGCAACATTTTACTGAAGAAATTAATGTTATTCTGGTTTTGGTCACTCATCCTCTCTGACCGGTTTGTAAATGCACATTGGCATTTTCTCATTGATTCTAAGCATATTCGTGTCTTACAACTGTGCATTGTTATTAGCACCTTAATGTATTTACATACCTGAATAATGCGTGGTGTTAATATAATTACATATCATTAGTTTTGCACCGATAAGGACATTTCTGGCCAATACTGATAGCCAATTATTTCGAAAATTGACACCAATACCGATTGTTTGGACGGTTCTGCTTAAATAGATTTAAAGGGACACTCCACCCAAATAAATTATCAAATAAATAAATTACATTCCAAAAATATGAAAAAGCATTTCTTTTCTTGTAAGAAAACACCAACTATGGCATACAACAGCAGTCCCAGAGCACTACATTTTATAACTATATGCATCTTATATATTTGTCACAGAATGGTTGATCATCAAGTGTGATAAACTCTGTAATTTTCCGAGTAATATCTTTTGATTTCACACTGTCTGCAGTGAAATTTCTTTTGCTATCAAATGTTTGCGTTACTAACAAACTGGTGTTATTCAGCAGTACTGCAGCCTTCTTTATTGTAACAGATTTTTTTTTTTCAGAAACTCTTCATACTTTTCACTCTCTCACCTTAAGGTGAGCAATGAAATTTGTTTATTTTGCAGTGTTTATTAGTAGATCCTTCTCATTAAATTATTACAAAGCAAGGTTTGCAAAATGCATTTCTAAAGTTATTTTTGCTAATGTTAAAATAATTCCACCCAGCAGACATTTTTCAAACTGTTTAGTACACGGGGGTGCAAAAAAGCAATATGGGTCACCATTTTAAAGGGAATTATCGGCTCATTTTTAACCATCAACCAATGGCTGATTGTTGCTTTATCAGCTGATATCAGTAGTTGGCCGATAATATCAGTGCATCTTTACATATTATGCACATGCAGTTGTCACATCGCTAGGACTGTGATAGTCAGCCGGATTGAGATCATCAATAAGTTACACTAAAACATTTTACTATGTCAGAGGAAACAAAAATTAACAAGTTTTGCAATTTTAATGATAGTTCCTTATTTATTGATAGAACTTCTTCTTCATCTCTCTGTGTATTTCCATACATCTTCTATAACCGCTTATTCCATATGGGTCGCGGGGGGTCCGGAGCCTATCCCAGAGGCTGCGGGCGCAAGGCAG
>JAAGVU020000038.1:3536657-3547963 GCA_011763525.2 Mormyrus iriodes | reverse complement strand
CTATGTTTAGAGGTATGGCCATGATTTTTGTTTGCTATTCTTTGGCTGCTATGAAACCCACTTCATGCTTAGATAGTTTAATTCATTATTAACAAAAAGCAATAACAATCATGTGCAGATTGCTCTGGTCTATTGAATAATGTTATCATACCATATAATTTACATATATGCAGTACATGTATACATATACAGCAAGTGTAAGTTCACCGACTGTTTTGCTGTATTGTATTCAATAAATCTCCCTCATTCAAAGGACTATAAATGCATACTCAATCATTTTTATGGCATTATGCATTTGATTCTGACTAACAGCTTAATAGATTGATTTGGGGAAAAAAATATTGTGTCTCAGTTATCAAGATGTGCTACTTGTTGCACACATTTTCATTGCTCATTATGCTCAGTGATGATGTTCAAACTAATGTTACCATGAGCCCAAAGACATGTCCACATAAATATTTCATTCCAAGGTATGTTAACTGTACACTTATTCGGTTTGTGCAATTATGTTAACCTAATTAAATTGAAATTCCCTAAACTCTGGTGAATAAAGTAGATGTCTTTTTTTATCAGTGTTTAACTAAATATAACTAACAAACAGCATCAATTGGTAACTATTTGTGTCGTACCATGTTATGCACTGTCTGTATATTTTGATCTCTTAAGACTAACTCTATGCTTAGGGGGAATACATCCTCATTGTAAATTGCTTTCTATTAAAGTGTCTGTCAAACTGATGAATTAATGCTAATGTTTATGTATTGAAAATTAATTCATTTGTCAAATTTCCCCAACAGAATTTATTATAAATAGGTGCAGCCTTGATTTCCACTGCAGGAAGTAAGATCTTTTTGAAAGTATCTGTAAGATTTGCAGAAAGAAATTTGCAGAAAGAAATTAAAAATTGTTATGTTTCTCTCCTCGGGTCGGGGTCCCTGGTCTCCGGGTCACCGCTCTCCGTAATGCTTCCATGGACATTCAGTCCAATAGTCTTCACTGATTTTTCTGTTCTACAGTATTTTTATTTTTATATCATATCATTGTGTATATTTTTCAGTGTAATGTGTGTATTTAGTAGTATTAAGTAGGAGTATAAAGCAACCGCCCTTTCCTCAGTGATGTAATTAACAGATACTTTCCCAACAAAGGTCATTCATGCATTCAAGTCTCTATCATGTTTGCAGAAGTCATCATAAAAGTTTTTCAGAACATGTAATTTAATAAAAGCTTCTCTCCAGTTGCAGTCACATCCATATCCATATTCATATAGGAGATTTTTATATATACCCATGCATAAGGCTGCACTTGCCTACACAAGGTGAGTTTACATGACTCACAGAAACATCTTTGTCGGCAATTAAAACCTCTAGTTTTTGGTCTGTCCAAGAGTATAAAATGACCCCCCTATGTTAATTACAATGTTATAATCACAATAATTTATCTTAACCCTTATCGTTAAAATTAAGCATCATTTCAGAAAATTTTAAGTTAAACAGACATTATATAGCAGCAGCATAACCTACATAGAAAGAAATACTTTCCCTTAAGAAATCATTCTGTAATGTTACAACGTCATTTAAAACAAACATTCATTACCAGAGGGTGTAGTTTTTCCATATATACAATAATAAACAAGAACTGTAAAAATAAATTTTAAATACTGCACATTATCGAATAACAGCAAAAAAATCCGCCTTACTTAACAAAAAAATGCTACTGGCACCACTGCAGACTACCAGTCTGTCAGAGAACCTGACAGGTGCCCAAATGAGCTCCTCTGATTGGCTAAAAGGACACACTGATCTCTGAACAGTGCCCGCCCCTGGCCCTACAGGTACAAATCACGTTTGCTCCACATTTCACAGATATTTCACGCAGAAGTGACAGAGCAAGAAGAGCACGTAGCGGCAGATTTGCATTGTAATTACTGAGTTGTGGGCTCGTGCACCTGCAATGAAGAATTCGAGAAGGTGTAACTGTTGTATTGTGTTATTGGGAGAGAAAAAAAGAATCTACAAGTTTTTTGATGTTTTTTTGCTGTTGTTTGATAATGTGCAGTATTTAAAAAGTTATTTTTACAGTTCTTGTTTATTATGTTGGATATATGGAAAAACTACACCCTCTGCCAACAAAAAAATCCTATGACTTCAGATTTACTGATACACATGTGTAACTATTTTCTACAGCTACACATTCCACTGTTACAGGTGCTCAGTTGTTCTGCACTATTAATACCTTCATACTTGGGGTCCCAGTGATTAGTAAAGCCATTTATCCAACAACCCTGGAGCACTTTGTGCAATAAATTTTCGCTAAATGAAAATACCACCGTCTAATGAAAACATTATTACAAGCCTACCTTACATGCTCTCCCTACCACTCCAAAAACACACCTAACATGATTAAAGTCTCCCAATAGTCTACCAATAAATTTCAGTTCCCCACGATTAGGAATGTACCGATACCAGCATCGGGTATCGGGCCGATGCTGCGATCAAATACTCATAACTCGTACTCGTAAAAATTGTCCAATACCAAGAATCGATACCACTTAATTGCTACATTACGTTAAAATTCAAATCCGTGGCATTTTGTCAGACTGTTCAGTCTGTTCTGCTAAAGTGTCAAGAGGAAGAAGGGACAGTACGTCATTTAACACAAACAGTTAGATCAAACATCTAAAGACGGACCATAGCGCAGAGTACGCGGAGTTTCCTAATGCTAGCAGAGAACGACTGCAACAACAAGCTTGAGTGCAAATATAGGAGAAGAATTTTTAATGTTATGTAATGTAATGTCATATTTAATGTTAGATATAAATAACGCTTGAGTTTCAATCACCAATATAAGTACACCTGAGTATACGCTTTTTTCGCTCCTATAAAAAGGAAAAAAACAATCATGGCCAAGCAGACCAGCCATAGTTCCTGCGGTCTGCGTCGCTGAGACATGCAGTTACATTTCTGTTGGAGGTGCACGTCAGGTAATGGCAGAGGGTCCGTTATGATGGAGAGTTGACGCAGAAGTATAAATCAGAAGCATTTACAGTCAAGGTTTTGTTCCTCTGTAAACACCCTTCTAGCTGAGAATTGAAAAGCCTGATATAAATGACTGAGCTGAAAATTCAGGTTTCAACTAAGGTAAATTGCTTAACGTGATCAACCGCTTACATGTATGAAAATGTAGGAACTTTAGCGTAAATTCTGGAGAAGTGAGAGAAAATAAAACTGAAGCGTTATCTATATCTATCATTAAACAACTAAACATATTTAATGTTAGATATAAATAACAATTCAGTTTCAATAACCAATATAATTACACCTGGGTGTACGCTTTGTTCACTAATATAGAAAACCAAACTGTGCTTATTGATTAAACATTGGTATCGGATTGGTACTCGGAATCAGCCGATACCCAAATCCCAGGTATCGTATCGGGACAGAAAAAATGGCACCGGTGCATCCCTACCCACGATACATTTCGCCGACCAGCTACTGGACTGCTACAGATAAAATTTGCTGAACCGGGAAGCTAGCAACCAAAAATCAATATAAACTTTATTATAGAATATTCAAAAAATCATTGCATGCCCTAAAGTTTTACAATCACTGACCTGTACAGTGTTCTTGGGAAGTTTGATAAAAGATCCATGGAAAAAGTTTAGATGGCAGATGGCTGCATTCACAAGATGGTAGCTGCAGCCTCCATTATTTCCCCTCTGCTGACCTCTGTCCTGCAGTTCCAATTTTAGGTTGATTTTGAGTCTATCATGGGGAATATTTTCAGGTGTAGATTTCCATATAATAACTCATATAATGTTTTTGTGAAATGGGAATAAGATCTACGAAGATCAAATACAGTTATAATGACAAATACAGTATCCTGTTCACAAGGTTAAACCTATTATCAACACATCTTTCTCTTTTATGTCACTAAGTGCAGTGCTAGAACTTTAGTGAAATTTGAACAGGTCCATCTTCACCCTTATAACATGTCTACAAAGGCTGAAAATGATAAAAGACTACCCATTTTTTTGCTATCTCTGCACAGCACTGCTTCAATTCTGGGGCAATCGCTCTCAAAATTTGATCATTGTTTGTCACCCCTATAATGGGCTTGCAAAGTTTGAAAAGGATCTATTAAATACTTTCAGAGTCACTCTGTTCACAAGGCCAAATGTCTTCTACAGCTGCCCTATCCTTCCTTTGCTGCAATACAGTGCTGATGCTTTATTTGTTGGGCAATTTGTCTCAAAATTAAATCAGGTCTAGATCTTCATCTAAATAATGTTTATAATAAAGATCCATCAAAGTTTTTCACTCATCACATTCAGTCAAATATCATCTGCTTTCACCCTTCCCTTTGCTGACACTATGTGGCATGGCTTCAGTTTTGGAAGAATCTGTCTCAAAATTTGACCAGATCCAGCTGTTTACTTATCCAATGTCTACAAAGTTTGAAAATGATCCTTCAACTAATTTTTGAGTTATCGTTTTAACGGGATGAAGTGTCAAAACTGCCCTTTTATTTGCTATGACTATGTGGCGATGCTTCAATTTTGGTGTGATCTTCTAACAATTTAATCAATTCCAGTTCTTCACCCATACATAGCCTCAGCAACGTTTGAAAAAGATCTGGTAAATACTTTTTCAGATATCTTAACAGTATGAAGTATCTGAAACAACCCTTCTCTTTGCTATCACTATGGGGGACGATCTGTCTCAATTTTATCAGATTTAGTTATTCACCTGGTCCCAAAAGCATATGTATTCCCTTTCAAGGAAATACAATAAACCCCCAGTCATAATAAAAACTTACAGAAGAGGATAAAGTTATAGTGTTCAAAATGTTTGGTGGCTTGGTAAAACCTCACAATTATTTTAGGGTAATTTTATTTTAAAACGTGACTACTGATTGATTGGTTTAAAATGGAACATACAGCTTTACCCAAATGATACTAGGTATTTGGAAATCCCTTCAAGTAGAATAGTGGTCACTACATAGAGATAAAATCATAATGCAGATATGAAAATGTCACATGTCCAGGAACATGTCCAGCTGGATCAGGGCAAAATCTATCCCAAAACCTCAGCAATCTGGATGGTAGTGTAGAAAATAGCAAGGGACAGGTTGCTTTAGAATGTTAGTGATTTTTTGAAAGTCCTGGCACGCTGAACAGCTAATAATAGGCATCAACAGACTCAACAGACATCTAGCAACACTTTCCTGTGCAAAAGAAAGGGATATAATCAACTGAAAAAATATAAATTCTGTCGATCATAAATTCTAACGTCACACTTCGGAGTCATAATCAAATCTGAAACACTGGAAAACTGACTGGCTAACAAGACTCAAGATGTGTAATATCCTTAAAGATGTCCAAAGAAAAATAAAGTTATCTGTTGATAAGCTTAACCGATTTACAAGAAATTATGATAACTTTTATTTCCCCCGTTCCCCCTTACCCGGCCGATAATTACCACAACGTAGAAAACAATAGGGGGCCCACAGACAACTCAAACAATCCAGTGGCCTTTGACCACATTAATGTGCCTCTGGGAAGAAAGCATTAAGGTCGAGGAATTAGGGACCTGATTTGGGAATGGGACTTAAGGTGGGTTCAGCTAGACTGTTTGGCTGGATGTTAAACAAAAGAGAGCCATTTTGACTTAAATGATGGAGGGGGAAGGGTACTAAAATGGAATGTCAGGTAACAGAAAGGTTATACTTAAGGACTGTGACAGGCACTGAGTCTGGGTACATTTACTGAGAAAGAGAAAAGGAAATCAAAATTCATATTAAGACCAAAAAAGAAAAACAGGCCAATAGAGGGAGTGGTCTCTCAAATTCAGTTCACTCCATACCAGAACATTCATGCATTCCTCCATCTAATACTTATGATGTCAGATATTAATGTCAGTCTTTACCTGTTTAAACATCTCTTGAATTGATGCCAGACACATAAAATTCAGTTACCTAATTTGTTTTGTCCAACACTGTTGGATTGAGTTCTTGTGTTCAGTATCTACTAAACTAGGACCCCTAACCGGTAAGGACCCTTACCGGTTACTGCTTGTGCTGTGACACAGGCTAACCATACTGTCAGCCCCACTGCAGCCTTGTCATTGCATCCTTATCTTTGCCTTACCCTGAAGCTGTTAGCCATCTGTCTGACTTGTGACCTGATGCCCCACAGCAAGCACCCATACATTCCATTAGCTGACCTACCTGCTTTAACCAGAACTCATATATATGAATTTCTCAAATAAGTGGGCAAAACAACAAGCACTTCATAATAAGAAAGACAACAAGAACATTAATATAGTAGACAAACAGCAGGCTGTTATACCTATAACAAATAGGTTCTTCTAAAATAATCAATAAAATTCAGTAATAAGTTAACATTAAATAAATAGAGCAGTGACAACATCTCTAGGCTATTAGCATTCCCATAATTCATTTTAAGACAAGGCTGTCCAAATACTTGAAAGGGATCCAATAAGACTGGCTCTGTTAAACACTCTTGCTTGGAATTCCTTGAAAAATCAACCCATATTATTAGAAAGACTTCTGAAAATATACATCTCAGGTGTAAACTGTTTTGTGCAACCAAGAGATGCAGGCTACCTACTCTGATGTAGTCCCAAGCCTCAGTTGATTACCAACTATTAAAAAACACATCCTGAAATGCTGGCACTGGTATTATGCAGGCTGCTGTCACACATGCAACACATATTGATTTAGTGTAGAAAAATTCAAGAGGGCTCATAATCATGCTCAAATTTGCGAGCACACCAAGGTCATGCCCTTGGTATTTTTTCATCTGATGACATATTAAAAATGTTATCATTCTAGTGTTTTATAAATTTTTACCTTTGCTTAAATTGTAAAAATTTAAACAGCAGAGAACTCTTAAAGCCAGTTTGATTTGTTTCACATTGGCACGCCCTGCCTCTGCCTCTCCTGTTTTCTAACCAGCGTACCCTCAACAAGCCATGCCTGTTCATTGTTTGTGCTACCTCTCGTTCCAGCCTTTGTGTTAATCACCCCCAGCTGCCTCTTGTTTGCCCCTTCATTGGTCTTGTATTTATGTGCTTCCCAATCCTATGCTCCCCAGTCTTGACACTGATGTTCCTCCTGCATGTTGCCTGGGTCCTTCCTGGTTCTAGTCCCCCTGTTCTGATTCCCCAGAGATCCTGTTTATTTCAGGTCTTTGTTTCATTTGTTTAATAAAGCCCCTTTTGTATGGTTACTATGCCTGCTGTTCAGTCCTTCCTCCCTCGCGTCATGACACGCACGGAGGTGCTGTTAATTGAATTGACATATTCTTAAAACGTAGAACATAATTGTGGCCAGAGATGAAAACATGCAAAAATATTAATTTATTTGCTAAACTTCCCAAGAAAATTTAAGTTCAGATTTAAAATCTACTAGAACCATTCCTTCCTTCCCTGTACTAACCAATTACTGTGTGATGCAGCTGACCTAGTTCTTATCTACAACTGATATTTCTAAAGATAACATACATGTTCTGCTAGACCTATAAAAATCAGCTGAGTGTCCGCAGAACTGGAGCCTGGGAGTCTTTAGAATAAGAGGTCTTTAAGTACCCATGAAGCCTTAATGCAGAAATCAGGTTTAAAGCATGGGGCATTTTGAAACATAAAGCACATTTCAGAAAACTAGGATAACTATGACAGGTGTTTCAGAAATATAAAAATCCCCAAAAAATAAAAAAATAAATAAAATAAAAATGAATAATTTTCTGATTAACAGTGACCATTCCCACCCCTCTCATCCATCCCCATTGTGGGTAGGTTCACTCCATATCAGAACATTAGGACATTGTGGTACTTTGCACATACAAACAACTTGTCCACTGATAGCGGTTGGACAGTACTACTTTGTGTAACAACCAATTTAATGATACACAAACAAGACATAAGTGCAAATAAACAGTATATAACTACAGCTTTCAGTTCTGTTGATAAAGGGTGTAACCATCTTAACCCTTGTGTATTTTACTTCTTCCGTTCTAAATTCCAGAATCTATGGAATTTAACCTCATTTTGAAAATGGACTGGGGTAACTTCTCTTTTATAGTTGTTTCACAGAATATGTCGTGTTTGGGAGTATTGTGGATAGAAGAAGAATAAAACAACCAGCCAGAGTGATGGGAGGTGGAGAAAGAACACTCACTTTTTGATTCATGTAGTATGGGTCCAAGTCCTCCAGTGGCACTGCCACCATTTTGGGGGGAATGTCCCCATAAATAAAAGGCAAGCTTCGGCCTGCCTCAAGGTCGCTGTTGGGCTTAGGCTTATTTTCGTCATCATCATCACGGTAACTGCTATCAGGTTTAGGAGGCTTCTTATTTTTCTCCTCAGCGATGCATTTCTCGATGTTGGCCAGAGATTCTGGGGTGAACTTCCTGAAGCTGTCAGGTCCTGGTGGTGCAAGAAGGGGTGCAGCCATGTTTTCATCCTGCAGCAACTTCTCCTTCAGTTATGCAGCATCCAGGATAGCTAGTTCTGAGAGAGGGAGGTAAAAAGGTATCGTACTGAGAAAGACAAAAGGCTAGATGAGCAGTATGACATTTCCCAATACTCAAACATTACATGATTTAAAGGGCAAATATACACAGAGAAAACATAAAGCATTAAGGCCATTAAGAAAATGCATTTTACCATTTATGCATGTGGCTAATACAAAACACTACAGCTAGACTATGATCTTCATAAAGCTAGGCAACCATATGTCTTATGTGTATTTAGATATAGTCATATTAGTGTTTCAGCCATATGAATTACCATACACATCTGTAGTGCTGGGACAATCCATCAATATAATCAACATGGTCATTTACATAAATACGTCAGTCGGTGTGGCGTATGTCAACACCAGTTTTCTGTTGGAGTCCACTGTAGCCGAACCCGAATCAAGATCATGTATTTAACAAATCAAATCCAAATGAAGACCAAGTCCAGCGGGGGGAGGAGTCTTAAGACTGATTTATACTTCTGCATAGAACTGATGCCCTAAGTATGGCGTAGCCAAATATCCTACATGTTGCGGCAATGCAGACCACAAGAAGTGTGACTGGTCCGCTTGGTAGCATTTGTTTTCTTATGGGAGCAAAGAAACCTTATATCTCAGGGGTACTAATATCACTGACTGAAACTGAACCACTATTAATATCTAACATGAAATACCCCATCCTAGGCACCGAAGCAACAGGTCTACAAAGACACATGATGACAGCACCAATTTCACATGCCACCATTAAGTTTATTCATACTTTGCAAGACTAAAAAAAAGTAAAAAGTAGTATTGACGCTAACTTTAGAAGGGAAAATGCATAAAAAGTGACTTTGTAGCAGCTCAACATTTTTCCAAATTTGTCTACAAGAAGTTTGGCGCAGCACAGATATAACCAGGACTCTATAAACTGATACTTTGTTAAATGTTTTTTTTCTATTTCGATTGTGATTCAAAAACTGAATATTGCTATGTTCCAGTCAGAAGTCGGAGCTAGAAAAGACAGCACTAGTTAACCACATTCAAGTATAATAAGTCGGAAAGCCATTTAGCAATACCAGGGACCTATTTCAAAAAGCAGAATTTCTTGCTTACCTGAACAACTTTTCACATGTAAGGTACCCCAGTTTAAATGGCCTTTATCTTCATTTACTTATATTTAGCCCAGACTACCTTAAATCCAACAAGTTATCTAGCTAAGCAAGAAATCCTTCTTTCTGAAACGTGCCCCTGTTCAGGCCAGGTTCACTGTTAGCCATTGTTTGCTATCTCAGTTAATAACAACGTATTATGTGGTATTTTGCACATACAAACAACCTGTCCACTGATAGCGGTTGGACAGTACTACTTTGTGTAAAAACCAATTTAATGATACACAACCAAGACATAAGTGCAAATAAACAGTATATAACTACAGCTTTCAGTTCTGTTGATAAAGGGTGTAACCATCTTAAATTCTGACGTTGGAGTTGAAGAGGTTCCTTCAACTTTCTGAGGCATATGGAATATAAATCTGAATTCAAAAACCATAAACTGAGCATTAAATCACTTTACAATTTTATATTAACTTAAAATATTTTATGAATATTTATTACAAAATATAAATAATAATTTTCAACTAACAAACATATGATTTGTTAAACACAAAGGTAACAGAAATACCTCCACTGCATCCTGTCGTAATTAACTTCATTGTAACAGGACTGTATCCTGCTGAACACATTTTAAATTGCTTCTAGAACCAAAGAATATGCATAAAGCAATACAAAGTCTCTTAAGACTATTTTATTTAACCAACTTTTTATTAAACATACACACAATGCAGTTAAAGACAAAGTGCACACACAACTATGTAACACTGTTTGAAATCTATTACAATTGGGACTCACTACACTACAACAACAACGTATTACTTTTCAGAAATACAAGTACTGTGAGCATTTTACTCCTTAAATATGCCTGATGAAGTCTCATTATGATGGGTTCACAACATTTTTACAGCTACATAGCTAGTAGCTACTATCAGCAAGCATACCATCATTGATTTTACAAGATGCCCCAATAACTTCATTTAAGCATGTAGATAATTATTTTACCACTTAACTTTTAACGTGTTTAGTCCAAAGGTAGTGTGTGACTCAGCAGGTTAAGACTCCTGTCTCTGAATGTTTCATTTGATTCCACTCCCAGCTAATCAATCACATCACCATTACGCCCTTGATGGGGAGATTGGGGATGATTACTGAACATGGTCAATTGTTGAACAGACATTTAACTCACTTAAAAACATCAGTTCAAAAACATGAATTCTGCAAATGCACATTAACGCTGTCACATTTAAAGGCACTATTTTCTTGCCATTTCAGTATCTTAGAAGTCCCTTCAGCAACTGATCCAGGTTCGGTATTAAGGTAATAGATTATGCCTCAAAAATTTGGGGGATAGGTTTATTTCTTGATATTTATCAGTGAAATTTTTCATGGGAAACCAACGGACGGCAAATTTTACCGCCAAGCTATCAAAATACAGGAATAGCATTGCTTTTGAAAATACCACCAAAATACCATATACCGCGGTATTAGATACCACCTGTTCCTCAACTGTCCCCAGTTTCCCCTAAAACCTTTAAACATTACTACTCCTGGTAGGATAAACACTGATTAACTGTGTCTCTCTAGAAACCACAGTCTGCAATGAGAAAGAATGAGAGTTTTGGACATGGGGATTAATAAAGTACAATAACTATTATTATTATTATTATTATTATT
>JAAGVU020000038.1:3510100-3523276 GCA_011763525.2 Mormyrus iriodes | reverse complement strand
TTAATTAAATAAACTAATACAAATGAAAACATACCTGTTGGGGAACAATTAGAAAGGGGGTAAACCTCTCATGCGCTTAGGCCCTCTCGCTCTCTCTACACAAGGTAAAATAATGCATATGCTTATCATATAAGCATGTCATATATGGACACAGACATATTTTAACCCCTACTTATATTGTATAATGGATCAAAATGATCATATGAAATAACTGATTTATGAACCTGAGGGACCCTGAAACTAGATCCTCACCTCTTCCCACCTGTGCAGTACAGGAAAAGGAAGAGGAAATGAGATCGGGACCCTTATAAAGGGGAAAAGACAGAGGGAGAGGGGGATGCAGGATGAGAGCATCATGGGAAAATTAAAGGGGTATTGTACCCATCAGGTTAAACTAATCAATCAATCAATTTTATTCTTATATAGCGCCTTTCACGACAGAGTCACCCCAAAGCACTTTACATGACACTGAGAGAAAAGGGAAAGGACAAATTGACAAAAGAAAGAAGGAAGGCCAGATAACAACGGAGGAGAGGAACCAAAAACTCCCAAGTAAGGAGAAAAAAAAACCTCAAACAAAACTAAACAAAAAAAGAAAACAGAATTTTGTGTAATTATAAACAAAAGTTAAATAACAACCTGTTACATATGCAATCACAGGTAAATCACAACATTAAAAGTCTATTTTCATAGGAAAATTTCTCATAGGATTCCCAAGGGTCATAGGAATCATGGATTGCACATACGCATCCCAATCAGTGCACCCCTGGGAGAGTATGAGGGCGATTATGTGAATCCCAAATCTTTTCAAAGCATCAATGTACAGGTATGTTTCTTATAATATGCGATTAAATCTGATATATGGGCTCGTGACTACACGCCTACCTTAGGTTCACCTTCTCTTCACTTATTAGAGTCACATAAGGTGGTGATTTGGAATTTGTTAGCTGCTGCTTTAATATATATTTGTTATGACTGTGATCTGCCACTTTGATAGTATTTCACTTTAAGGAAAAATCTGACAGGTTCCTAGTAGTTTTCTCACTGCACATATGCTTCTGTTTTGTCCTGTTGTAAATCATTTGTTTGTTAAACACTGGCTCAACGTCTATTAAGTGTTATATGAACATGACTGTAGAATAGCAGAATAAGCTTTGGAATGGCTTTCAATCCTTAGATGACATGTGGTCACCAGTTAATGGTGACAAGCCTGGACGCACAGTGGCCAGGCTCAGTACATGACTCCCGCATTTTTCAGACAACACTTCATAGTCTAATAAATCGGTCATGAGACAAATTGTACACCAAGTTTTACGACCATACAAATGTACTTACGCATTCACTCGGTCGGCAATACGTTGCCAACAAGCCTGCCTGCCTCTGTTGGCTGCAGTAGTATTGGATTTTCCTTGTAGCTTCGATATAAACTCCTCATAACCCTGCATAATTAGCACGCATTCTTTCTCCATGAAATATGGAGATCGCGCCATGAGTCAAACAGTGAC
Organism: Mormyrus iriodes; assembly: GCA_011763525.2. Lineage (NCBI taxonomy): Eukaryota > Metazoa > Chordata > Actinopteri > Osteoglossiformes > Mormyridae > Mormyrus > Mormyrus iriodes. The sequence continues at coordinate 3,521,771 of JAAGVU020000038.1, read as the reverse complement.
TTGCGCTGCTGAATGTGCTCCATTTATGTCAGGGGTGGCCAATCTTATCCGCAAAGGGCCAGTGTGTTTGCAGGTTTTGGGATAACCTTTAGGTCACCTGTTCAAACCCAGGTATGAGGACTCTTCAGCCAATCAGTCCTGTAATTAGTAATCTAATTAGGGAGTTACAGCGAAAACCCACAAACCTGCGGTCCTTTTTGGATAAGATTTCCCACCTCTGTCCTAGACTGTAGAATAACCTGCTTACTTGCGTTAGGCTATCCCCTTCCATTTAAATTTTTAAGATCTAGTTAAAAACATATTTTTATTCATTGGCTTTTGGTCCCTTTTATATTTATTCATCTATTTATTTTACTTATTCTCTTTCTTACTCTGTACAGCAATTTGGTGCTTTGGTTAATTTTAAATGTGCTATATAATTAAATTTGACCTTGACCTTGACCTCTCCTCTGCCTCTCCCTGCAACATCATGTCTTCTCTTATTAACTCCATCAGCTCATCCTGTCTCTCTTCCTCTTAGCTGGTGCTGGCTGGCTTTCCTCCTCCTCCTAGTCATCCACTGCTGAACTTGACCCTGGTGTGTCCTCAGGGATAGAAGCAATTAGGACAGGTGGGGGGGGGGTATGATGATGCCTCTGTCCCAACACCTCGCCCACGTTGCTGCAGTAGGTTTCCCATTCATTCCCTCTCCTGACCCTGGATGTTTGCAATCCTGAGGCAGAGGAAATCAATCATGGTACTTAACAACAACAACAGCAAAACAATTTTCAGCAAAAGTGTCTTTATTAACTGTCACAATTAATATAAATTGAAATATAATTTCAATTTAAAATCACATGTAAATACTTTGAATTATTTTTAATTGTCCCATTTTTTTGTCCTGCAAGGGAGTCACCTTCCCCAGCAGGCCCCTTTTCTCCAGAATTATCCTAATCACAGAGAGGAAGGAAAAGAAAAGGGAAACACTTATCAATCATGTTAATGCAGGGCTGCAAACTTAGAAAGACAGGAAAAGATTACACAGCATCCCCCAGAAATCATATACTTGGATTTTGGGTTGAAAGACGGGGTGAAAGGGGTTGAAAAAAGGTGTCAGTCACAGTTTGTACCCCTATGATAACGCTTACAAAAATACAACAAAAAAAGGGGTCTTGCCCCATCTACTGGTTGCCTTTTTATTAGGACCTTTGTATAAGATGAAGGGTACTTTAAATGTAACCTTAAGTACCAGATGGTCAGATGCAAACATTACAAATGGGCTATTGTTCCTTTACTTCCAACCTACACTGGCTGAATTTTTAGCCCTGGCAAACAGATGACTGTTCTCCCCCCTCAGTTTTGTAAATTTATGCTTCTTGCTCCCTAAAACAAAACGAAATGTTAGAGTAAGTTTTGCTTTACCACACCAAACAAAAGCTGATTAAAAGTAGCAAAATACCCAGGTGTGGGTTGGCTTTGTAGCAATCCCCACATTTGTACGCCACTTTGCAGGTGATATTCAACTGTCTAAAAACCAATCAAGGTTCACAACCTGTCTAAATTTGTTCACCTTAGTCAATTTATGTACATAATATGAAGTATAAGTTATCCATAAAATCGGCACAACCTCGGTAACATATAAATCAACATTTGAAAATGTTTGAAAATGAAGGTTATAAAGGCTTTACTTCCAAAGCATGCAGGCAGCCGAGTTACAGTAAGTGCAGCAGTTCAGAACACTAGTGTCATGTAACTTAGCCGATTATTTTTACAATTTTTTTAGTTTTTAAGGTTCCTTGATTGTTTATCATTTTCACATAGCACTTCAAGGATCTCATATAGTTTTAGCACCAGTCTGTCTGCAAACATTTTGGTATGCGAACCAATCACACAAAAACTGTCTAATGTAAATTTTGTACAGGCATTGTAAGGGTAAGGAACTTAAACTGCTTAAATTTTGAGACAGATTGCCCCAAAGTTGGAGTAGTGCCACAGAGTGATATCAAAGAGTAGGCTAGCTGAGACACATGATCCCATTAAGACAATAACTTAACAAATATTTGATGTATTTTTTTCAAATTTTGCAGAGGCATTGAATAGGTGCCAAGCTGGAACTGATTAAATTTTGAAAAAGATTGTCCTAAAATTGAAGTGACGCCAATTAGTAGCATTAAAGGGAAGGGTGACAGCAGACAATATTTTACCTTGTGAATATGGTAAGTGAAAAATAATTTGATGGGTCTTACTACTGCTTCACAAAAACAATATAGTGACGAAGGTCTACACCTAGTTTCATTTTCACAAAAATTGACCCAAGAGTGAAGCAGCAGTACTGTGTAGCAGCAAAGGAAGGAAACAGCAGCTGTAGAAGACACTTGGTCTTTTGAATACAGTAACTCAAAAAGTGTTCTACGAATCTACGAATCTTTTTCAAAGTTTGCAGGCACATTTCAGGGGTGACAACCTGGAGGTGATCAAATTTTGAGTCTGATGGCTCAAAATTGAAGCAGTGCCACATACTGATAGAAAAAAAAACTTTTACATGATTCTGTTAGCACAATAACTCAAAAAGTATTTTACAGATCATTTTCACCTGTGCAGACATATCTGGACCTGATCTAAAATTGAGACAAATCACATCAAAACTGAAGCAGTGCCACAGAGTGATAATCAAGAATAGGCCAGCTCAGTCCCTTGATCTTGTCAGCATGAAAACTCAAAAATTATTGATATTTATACACGTTTAAGGAGATTGTGTTAACAGTCATATTAATTATGAAAATATATGGCTTAAAAAAACAATAATATAGTTTTTTTTTCCTTATTCATTAATATTTTGACAGTGGTTAGTTCTAAAGCCTGTTGAAAAATGTCATATCACTGAGTAAATTTTGCTTGTCGTGCAGATGGTGCAGTATTTAAATGAAGCATCAAGGACTGAACCTGCTCTCAACATTGCCAGAATGGTTCAGTGCTTCATAAATTTTCATGTCACCATCACTTGCTGAAGGCTTCCTCTTGTGTTCTTGATAGACTAGTGCAGGTATACTCGCTGATCTTTACACAAGCAAGTAATTCTCATGCTATGTTTTTATAGGTTGCTTCTATGCTGCTAATGAGCTAGGCCAAGCGCTCACAATTGAGGACAGCAGTCTCCATTTAGTAACACAAAAGGAGATGGCATAGCATTGGATGACAGAAAAAGCAAAAATTCAACCTGAATAGAGGTGCAAACTTCACATGTGAAAATTTCATAATTTCCTCCATTAACTGCTCTTATCTCACTGGTCTCATCTCATTAGATTTGTCTGTTTTGCACCCTTTTTTAAAAAAATTGAGTACATTTCATTTTGCTTTTTGTTTAGCCTCAGATCAGCTTCAGGTATTTGTGTTATTTGGTTTGGAAGCTGTTGGTGGTAAATCGGCATTAGCAGCATCCAGCTACAGTTCCAGTTGAGGAATTTTATCATTTTTGCACGTTCTCTCCATTCACTTCATCTTTATACAGTGATAAGTACAAGAAAGACACTTAGAGTGTTTTACAGGTGATAACACTGTGTTATCACCTAGTCAATTTGACTACTTATCTCCCCCCTTTTGCCTATACTCCTCCAAACATTCTGGGTCATTGCACTACTTTGCTAGATTCTTTTTTCATTATTAGACTGTCCGAGTAACAGAATAGTAAACACACCTGTCCAATGATGCATATTTACATATCATGCATAATCAGTTTGATTTCACAAGTGCTTGAATTGAGAAATAAAGTGTACATGTTGCCCAAATTAATCAAAATCCTATCATCAGTTTCCAAGACATAAAATCTCTCACAAGACATTTAACCCAGGCTCCAGCACCCTCCTTTGGCCAATCGGTACAATTTCCAAGTCAATGGTCAAAACATTGTGCATGAGATTTACATAAAAATGGCCAGATGCAGGGACATGTATAATTCCTCTCCAATGTCTGGACCAAAAAATAAGAATGCCTTCATTTAACCTGTTTAACCTTAATCTAACCTTTGCTGAGTTACCATTAGCCCTCGGTATTCTCTCATTACTGAAACACCATAATGGGTGGTAATATAAAGTATATTTCAGCAAGGAGGGGACATAGCAAATTTTTCTATTTATAGTCATGGCCATGATGAATCAGCATATTGTCTTGTGCTGTCTTGTGAAGACATATTCAGCCTTAATGCATAAGTTTTGAAAATGTAGCTTTTGTGGATGAGAAAATAATATTTGTGATGAACTGTGACACACAGATTCATCACCATTATAAACATTTTTGTCATAGATCAGGTGTTGTGTACTTCTTGATCTTCCCTTATCACTAATTAAGGGACATCAGATATTAATAGAGAAAAAAATATGTTATAAATTAACAGTAACTGTATGTCTCTCTCTCTCAGACAGAAAGATCGTTTACCACGATAAGCCTTTGTATTGTGTCCATTGACCTATTTCTGTTCCCTGAATCTGATTGTGGTATTGCCTAGTACTCAGAGAACTTCCTGGATTTGACTCTGCTTCCCAGCTTCTTGATTGTTTCAGAGTGCTGTCTGTGTTTTGGTTTTCCAATTAATCCTCATTTGGATTCCGCATTAATTTGGTGAAATTCAAGTCTATTTATTTTGTGAAGAAGTGTGAAACTTCTCATACAAATCAATGTAGTCCTTTAAAAAATTCCCCCCGCTAATCCCAAATAAAATATAAAATATTGACATTGTGTCGGTACAGTAAATAATTTAGAAGTTTTTGTCATAAGATCTCTTTCACTACCATTGCAATGCAGTGTGACAAACAGGCATTGAAGCAAGAGATGTTGCTATTTAGAGAGTGACAGCAGCAAATTTAAAATTTAGAAAATTTGTTTCAGATAGAATTCCATGTTTACTTTAATGTCCAGATTTGCTCTTTTCCATATCATTTTTGATAGCACTTAAAATGGCTATAACTTTCACATAAGTGGAATTACAACAACAGACTTAATTTATAGTTTTTTTTATTCATTTCAGATTTACATATGTTGTTTTTATCTTTGAATTACAGGGCATTAAACACTGTTCTGAGTAACTGATTTTTGTTACACCCGACACCCTTGATAAGTATTTTATCTATCCATCTTCTGTAACCTCTTGTCCAATTCAGGGTCACAGGGGGCAGGAGCCTATCCTGGAGACTATGGGCACAAGGCAGGGAACAACACAGGATAGGGTAACAACCCATCGCAGGGGCACACTCACACACTATTCACACCTACGGACGATTTGGTAACTCCAATTAACATCAGCATGTTTTTGGACTGTGGGGGAAACCAAGGCACCCAGGGAAAACCCCACGATGACACAGGGAGAACATGCAAACGCCACACACATGCAGCCATGGCAGGGACTCAAACTCTGGTCCCAGAGGTGTGAAGCAACAGTGCTACACACTGCACCACCATGCTGCCCCCATTTTTGTCATATTATAAATTAAAAGCTTCCATCTTACTGTTTTAATTGTTTGCACATTTGGTTAAAATATCACGTACCAGTAGAAAATACTTATTAGAAAGAGAGCAAATAAATATAATACAAGCAGTCCCCATCTTACGAATGAGATCTGCTCCTTAAGTCTGTCTTTATGTTGAATTTGTAGGTAAGTCAGAAAAATAATAATACAGTATGTAATCATAATAATTATTATACAGTAATAGTAAAAGAAACTACATGTAGTACTGTACTGTATCTTAAGCCAACGAACTGCTGGAATCCCGCAATATTTTCATGAGTATCACAAAGCAGTGTGTGCGTTCATTATTATGAACCATTATTATTTAATATGAATTTTTAATACAATGGGCCTTACTACAGTCTGTTTGTAAGTATAAGTTGTTTGTAAGTTGGTTGTTCTTAACCCAGAGATTGCCTGTAAATCACAAACCTTCTTCATCAAATACCTAAAACATGAACCTAAAACTATATAGTGTATTTTTCAGCGGAGTAGCAAACAATGATTATGGAGAGGTCTGAAGAGGTGACAATAATGGTGAAAAGCAACACCATGCCTGCCACCAAAGCAAGAAAGGTATGCTGGCAGTAGATTTCTGCATCTCTCGCTGCATTTATTGGCTTTGCATCTCATTTTTCAACTGAGAATTCCTGTAATGCAAACAATAAGAAGTTGCATAATTTGCAGTCAGCAAAAAGCAGTGGACAACACAACGGACAGGAGGGGGACCTCCACCCCTACAGTATACAGTAGTGAAGAAGTTGGCCCTGTCCAAAGTGAGGTTCATCCTTTCTCGTATACGGTATGCATGTTCTTTCTGACTTCTATTATTTTAATGCTAGTACGTGAGACTGACTACATATCTCATTTGCAGTGGAGAGGGTCTCCTATGCATCCTTTCAGAGAAAACTCTGGGCTCCAAAACAGGAGCGTTTAGAGGCTGAGGTTGTCTATTTAGAAGAACAACATAAACAATCATAGAATTAACCTGTTTGGAATCTCCTGACTAATGTAAGATTAAGACTCAACACTGAACATACAGAATGTCCAATATTCCTCTTCCCTATTAGTTTACTTAATGTAGATTATAAGATAATGGCTAAAACCCTGGCACAAAGACTTCAACGCTTTCTTCCCTCTATCATTAATCCGTATCAATCAAGGTCTGTAATGAGGACTGTAATGAACCGGCTTTAACAAAGAGGCATGGAACATGGGTGATATGCGATAGGTACTAGGAAGTAGCAGGCGATAGCTATTGCCACCTGCAGAAGTATTCTGATGACTCTGCAGTGGTGGGGTGTATTAGAGATGGACAGGAGTCGGAGTAAAGGGATCTATTGGACAGCTTTGTGGAGTGGTCCTGCAGGAATCATCTACTCCTGAAAGTGGACAAGACAAAGGAGATGGTGGTTGATTTCAGGAGGAAGAAAAAATCCACGACCAGGGCCATCAAGATCCTTGGGAAGGAAGTGGGGGTTGTATATACTCTCTCTCTATGTATATATATATACACACACACACACACACACACACACACACAGTGATCCCTCATCTATCGCGAGGGGTTGCATTCCAGAACTCCCTGGATGGTTATTTTTGTATATTTTAAGCCCTTATAAACCCTTTATATTCTCTTACATATTAGGTAAGATTCGTTTTGTATGTAATTATGTATGTAAACACACTTTATATACTACGCACAAATATACGTATCGTATATCATTGAAGAGTTTTATTTAATACGTAAAATGTAGTTGTAAACACATTGTAAAAAAACAAAAAATTTTATATTTACTATAATATACAGTAATGCACTCATTTTACTTACCCAGTTATATTAGATATATTATGACTATTCCTTTAATATTAGTATCATATTTCTAAAATACGAACACTGCAGTCACGTGCCATTTGCATTCCGGTAATGTTTACATTCTCAGCTGATTTCGGTCGGTGAAATCAACAGGGCAAACCAACTGAGGAAACATGTACCAGAAATAAACAGACCCATCGTCTGCAGAAGTCTGCGAACCAGCGAAAAATCCACGATATATATTTTGATATGCTTGCGTATAAAATCCGCGATACAGTGAAGCCGCGAACGTCGAAGCGTGATAGAGGGATTACTGTGTATATACTGTATATATATATGTGTGTGTACGTATATACTCAATAACACTCTATAACAGCTCATCTCTGTCTAACAGATGACCTATCATAAACTCATGTATATACACAGCTACTTTAAGTTGCACTACAACTCCCTTTTCTCTTTATATTTAACTAATCAGGGGATCAATAAAGTATCTTTCTATTCTATTCAATTCTATTGGGATCAACTCATCATACCACTTTAAAGGAGCCAACAAAGTGGGGTGAAAGCTTCAGGCAGGTGGGCAACTTTAGATTATGGGTAGACAACCAGACCTGCTGACTAGGTCAGTAAACCAGAACAGGCCGTTGCCAACAGTTGCTGCGGGTCTTTTTTTGGGCCGCTTGGTGTTCGAGGAGGTGGCGGGTGTGAGCCCATACCTCTTTGCACCTTGGATACCATTCCTTGACAAGTGGGACATTACATGGGGAGGCGTCCCACAGGAAAAGTAGGGGTTAGTAACTCAGCACATACTGGAAAGGAGTAATATCTGTGTTGGGATTGAGGCTGGAGTTTTTGTTATATTCCCCCCAATGTTGGTGTTGCGTCCAGTCAGCTGGCCATTCTTTGCACAGGAGCTGCAGGTGCTTCAACACCTCCTGGTTGTTTTGTTCAGCTATTCCATTTGATTGCGTGTGGTAACTGGAAGACAGACTCAGGGGGATATTCAACTTAGCACAGAAAGTCCCCAATCCATCACAATACGTTCCAGAATCCCATAATAATGAAATTCCCATGTCAACAGATCAGCCAGTTCCTTGGTGGTGGAGAGTTTTGGAAGAGGGATCAGGCAACATTTTAGAAAAACAGTCAACGATGGTTAGGATCACAATGGTTAGGTGTTACCTTGCAAGAGAGAGAGAACGGTAGCAAAGTCCTGAGCAGGATGTGACCAGGGTCGTGTAGGGACTGGCAGGGGTTGGAGTAAAACAGAAGGTGGCTGGTCGGAGGACTTCAGCTAGCAACATTCTGGGCAGGAGGCTACATAGTCCTCCACATCCTTTCACCACCTGGACCACCAGTAGCGCCTCGAAATCAGGTGGAGTGTGGTCGTTATCCCAGGATGCCCAGAGCTATAGGATGTGATGACCCACTGGATGGTCATGGTCTAGAGTTGTAGGGAGCACAAACACCTTAATGGCTGGGCAATTGGGGGGGTGCATGTCAGTGAGTAGTATCCCAGGTAGGTTCATCCAGGGACCATACCACAAGTCTGACAAAACAAGACGAAGGAAGGATACAGGTGGGCTGTTCGACCGCTTCGGGAGAAAGAGCATCGGTCCTTAAATTTTTAGTGCCGGAAAGGTAGAAGACTTTAAAATCGAACCGGGTAAAGAAGAGCACCCATCGGGTTGTCTGGCATTTAACCGTTTGGCATTCTGGATACATTTCAGGTTCCAGTAATCAGTATAGACTACAAACAGATGTTTAGCCCCCTTCAGCCAGTGGCACTATTCCTTGAGTGCCAATTTAATGGCTAAAAGCTCCTGATTCCCGACATTGTAATTGTGCTTGGCTGGGAAAAGTTTCTGGGAGAAATAAGCACACGGATGTCATTTACCTGTCATTACATGCTTTTGCAGGAGCACTGCGCCCACCCACATATGAGGCATTGACTTCGACATCAAATAGAATTTCTGGTTCAAGTTGTTGCAACACGAATGCTTAACAGAACACTTTCTGTAATTTCAGGAAGGCTGCCTGAGCCTCAGAGTTCCACGTGACGGTTTTGCCCTTTACCTGGACGAGGGACGTTAACAGAGCGGAAACTTGACTGAAGCTGCAGATAAACTTCTGGTAAAAATTTGTGAACCTCAGAAATAGCTGCAGCTCCTTCACTGTCCAGGGCAGAGGCTACTCTATCACCGCATTCACCTTGCTGTCATCCATAGCAATCACTCCTGGATTATTGAAGTAACCGATGAACTTTAGAGGTGTATAATAAAATTCGCACTTTTCTCCTTTAACAAACAGATGATATCTTCATAATCATCGGAGAACTTCCTGTATATGGAGTACATGTAGTTCAGGGGAGGATGAGTAAATAAGGATGTCAATGATGAATACCACAACAAACTTATTCACCAACCTGGAAAGGACCTCAAACATGAATGTCTGAAAGATTGATGAGCCGTTAGACTAACTATATGGCATGACCAGATATTCATATTGTTCAGAAGGAGTTATGAACGAGGTCTTCCACTAGTCCCTTTACCATATTCTAATGAGGTTATAAACATTGCGAAGACTGAGTTTGGTAAAGATCACTGCTGTTTTTCTAGGGCTGGTGGATCAGTGGTATGGGTTCTCTCCGCTTAATGGTAATCGTGTTCAGGGCATGGTAGTCAACACATGGGTGCAATCCTCTATCCTTATTCTTCACAAAGAAGAATCCGGAGATCATGGGTGAGGTGGAAGGATGGTTTCAGGCTCTCCTCCAGGTAGGTATTCATCGCTTCCTCCTCCGGTAGTAAGAGGGGGGAAGGGTGACCTTTGGGTAGGGGCGCCCCCTCCAGGTGGTCTATCTCACACTCATTAGAGCGATTAGGGGGAAGCTGGAATAATCGGGACTTACTAAAAATGTCCAGGTAGTCGTGATAACCGGTTAGTAGGGCAGACAGTCCCAAGCTAGAGGACCTATCTACAGGTTTATGACCAGGCCAAGAGCTCACGTTCTCCATTTGATTGTCGGGTTATAGTCCATTAGCCAGGGGTGTCCCATAATCACTGGGTCTCAAGCAGAGGTAAGCACGAGCTGGAGGAGCTGCTCAAAGTGCAGCAATCCTACCTCCATCAGTGGAGTGGTGTGGTGTGTGATATGTCCTGCTGCGATGGGTTTCCCATCCACCCTTTGTACTACAAGAGGGGAAGACAACTCCTCCAGTGGAAGATTCAGTTGTTGTGTGAAAGCGTAGTCAATGAAGTTACCGGTGGCACCGGAATCTAACAAGGCATTAACGAACAATTGGTTTCCCACACCAGAGAGACCATGATTGGTAGCGTCACCAAGATCTGAGTCACATCGAGAAGCACGGAGATTCCTGCCTTTACATGGTCCTCCTGGCCCGAAGGGTGAACCAAATAGTTTTGGATTATGTGTAGTGGTTCTTCACAGTACAAGCAGAGGTGGTCCCGGTAGCACTGTTGTCTCTCCATGGTGGACAGTGGAGCATGACCAATCTGCATGGGTTCAGGTCGGTCAGTCGACGTGGCTGTGTTTGCTGCCTGAGCTTCCAGCCAGTAGCAATGGCTGCGGTGATGCCTAATGGTGTTATCCAAGGTAATGGACAGACGTATGTACTCCACAAATCTCGGAGTTCGGGGCAGAGCTCTCAAGGCGATACAGGACCTTGAGGCAGTCATCAAGCCACCGCAATGGTGTGGAATTTCAAGGAGAATTCTGCAGCAGTCTTCGTTCCCTGGCAGAGATCGCAGAGCTGGTCCCTGACATTGCGACCTACTGCGAGGTGATCAAACACTCAGGGGTGCTTGAAACTCAGGGGTGGACTCTAGGAGCAGACTGGTCTCAATCTACAGTATGGTTACCCATTCACCAGACCTGAAAACAGGGAAATCAAAAAGTAGTCTGGATGCTCGGTCATGTATGAGCCGCATTGCATTAGAAACGAGTGGCATTGATCTGGGTTTCCATCGTACTTTTCTGGGAGCGCCAGGGGCACTAGGTGAGCAGCTTGTGGTGGGAGGTGGGGATACCTGGTAGGGAGACCTGAGTGACATGTCCCTCTAGGGGTTGGTGTACTCAGTCAGATAGCTGGTTCACCTGCATCTGGACTGGCTGTTGGGTCTCCGCAGGGTCCATTTGACTTAAGTGAAGTATTCTATCATGAGGAAAAGTTAGGGAACACAAAAGACGGAGATGCAGGAGCCTGTTTAAAAAATTCAGCATGTTTTTGTCATAGAAACATTTTAAAAACACCCCCAGAAACCTTCAATGGTCTACTTTTCTAATATACACTACTCACAAAATGTTAGGGATATTCGGCTTTCAGGTGAAATTTCAGGATGAACCTAAAATGCA
>JAAGVU020000038.1:3486103-3506029 GCA_011763525.2 Mormyrus iriodes | reverse complement strand
ACCAAGATAAATGTTTTTGGAACTGATGGCTTCAAAACTGTATGGCGTCGCAAAGGTGAGGAGTACAAAGAAAAATGTATGATAACTACAGTGAAACATGACAATGATCCAAAACACTCTAAGGCCAATGTTGCATTTCTGAAGAACAGGGTAAAAGTTATTCAGTGGCCAAGTATGTCTCCTGATCTGAACCCAATTGAACACCTATGGGGAATTCTGAAGAGACAACTTGAGCATCACTCTCCATCCAGCATCCAGGCTCTAAAAGAGGTCATTCTTGAAGAATAGAATAAAATAGATGTTGCAATGTGTTGCCAACTTGTTCGTTCCATGCCTAGAAGACTTGGTGCTGTCCTTAAAAATCATGGAGGTCGTACAAAATACTAGATGTAGCAGTTGTTGTGGGGTGTATTCATTTTTGCATCACCTGATTTGAGTAAAACTGAAGATTTTGTAATCTAAGTTATATTATTAACCTTAATTTCATGTTCATGAGTTAAGCAAATGTATAAAACTCAGTCTTGTCAAAATTTTGAAAATTGTTCTTGTGGTCATTGAGCTATTGATTAAAATCTTACTTTTCAAAGGGGGTGCACTCATTTATGCTGAGCACTGGACATGAGAAAGGTAAGTTTTCACTTTGACAATAATCCTACCAAATTTTGAACTACACAAAAATGAACACACTTAAATGTTCAGTGCCCTAATAAAACAAACTTTACTTTAAGACATAATACATGTACAATACTTATGCTGCTCAGTCACCCAGCAAAATAAAAGAGATTGGTTCAGCTTATTGGTGTTAACTTGTTCAGACAGAATAACAAAGTAAAAATAATGCATAAAGAAGGCCTGAATTATCCTCCATGTATTTTACATGACTAAAATATAAGTAAGGACTATAATTCAATGTGGGGGGAAATTTTTGAAAGACAATGATTCAAGTGGTTCTTTTATTTTACCAAGAAATCTTCTTATGCAGTATACATGTGGTTATTTAGTATATCTGTAGCAGACAAAACGTTACATGTAACCATTCAAAGAACTGAACACGCATCCAGCCAGGAGAACAAACATCTTTACAATTTCAGGGCTTCCCTGACTTCTGTCTCACAAATGGAAACCAATTGTCACTGGAACAATGCCTTTAAGTAGCACTTAAGTGGACATACCCATGAATGCAGGTGACTGAGGCTTGATAGGGAGAGGTCCCAGTGATATTTTATTACTCCAAATGCTAGCTGACTATCTCTTTGCCACACACAGACAGAGGGCTGCAGCTGTATCCCTGCTCCAGCGAGAGAGCTGTGCTGCTGTACTACTACGCCTACATACGCACGTTAAGGATATTACTGAAAACAATTAGGGAATAAAGGTAGTCCCACTCAAACACTTGTTCTGCCTTTGACTACTAACAAACAATTATTAACATCATCACAAATAAAAAAACAAGAGGTTAATAAAAACAGACATGCATCATGTTACAAAATTTTACTGCCTATATTTTGGACTATATTATCTTTTTCAATACATCTCAATGCCAAAAAGAGGAGAGGTGAGAAAGACATCCTTGCATGTCTTCATTGACCAGCAGGACTGAGATGGAGCAAATCCTGTTGTAAAAGAAAATAGTTAAAAAAAAACTAGACCTGGGAGAACAGCAGAGTGGTCCAGATCACACCTGCATTCCCACAAGGACAAGTGCTGTTGGTGGGCCAGGATGAGGGTCGGTGGACCATCTGCCCTGTTAACAGCAGCAGCAGCAGGATGCGGGTTGGAGCCTCCATTCCCATCCTGGGAATCAGTCAGCCGTGATACCTTTCTCTCGAAGCTCCTCTGTGACCCGAACTAGATATGTTGGATCTGGATAGCCAAAACTGAGGTGGGGGGGGGGGATTAGTCACTATTAATATTAGATCAAATATCAGTTGCCCAACACCCCCACCCCCATGTCTCTGAAATGTAAATTACGATCCAAGCACTGAGTACAAACTTCACACAACTAGAATAAATACAGAATCAGTGAAGCTCACTAATATTCAAGAAAAAATTGAGCACAGTGCCACCAGCCTGTCAGAAATGAACAGACTTCTGAACTTCCAAAATCAACATTTATATTAAAAATCTACATATACTCCATATTTAAACAAAACATTTCATTTATTTACCAGACATTCTTGTCCATAGCAACATACAAGTGTGTATCAGAGAGCAGAGTCAGACAGTGTCCCTGGAGCAATTAAGGTTAAGGGCTGTGCTAAAGGACCCACCAGTGAAATCACTCTGTCAGTCATGGGATTTAAACTAGTGACCTTCTGACCATGGGCAAATAGTCCTAACCCACAGAGCCACACACCACCTGATATAAACAACATGAGAAACAACGATAAACTGTAACATGGTGTCTTGGTGTAGAGCACATACCATCGTGGCCCTCCCCAAATGGAGGTTTTGTGGTGGATATCATTCCAGGTGATGACATTCTGCATGCCTGTGGTCATGGAGGTACCAATGGTAAAGATGAGTCGCTGTTCAAAGGCCCTACGCAGTAGACCTAAAACTCTGTTTCCTTCTGGGCTGTCAGGGAGGTAGGCCACGCGGTCTGTTCCTGGATACCTCACCCCTGGGTTTTGGTGCTCTTGCTGAAATTGACCCATGTGTTTTAGGACAAATGGAAACAATTGAAAACATAAAAAAACAAGTCAAAAGGACCTCCACCCACACAATTTGGGATTTCCTAGTTTAGAATTTGTATCTTTGCAGCTACTAGTAGCCAGGATTCATTTTGGTAGTCAAGAGGTGAAATATCACGTTGGAGATTTCATTTCTGTAATCTTTTTCTGAATCTTTTGCATTCAAACAATAAAGTACTGCTACATTTGCCTTCTATCTCCAAAGACTGCCCATACAATTTACATAGAAGAGCTACATATGGCAGGATGTAAGGCAAAATTTATCAGGGCCAATCCAGGATATGAACTGAAAGTGGTGACAAATGTCTCGCAAAAACACAAGTGCTTCTGCATGTACTCACTGCCTGCAGGCCAGGTGGGAAGCTGTAGATTATACAGACACAGCCGTAACCTTCATGTCCTGGCAGCTCAAGGTCTGGGTCCCGCTCCACCATCATGCTGCCATTGGCAGGCTGGTTCCCGATTAACTGGCCATACACCATGCGGCACACTGGACATGCTCGCTTCACCTGGAATGCCTGATCCAGGCAGGTCCGACAAAAGGAGTGCCCACACTTGTCCAGTGTTGTTCTTTCCACGATCTCACCCATGCAGATGGTGCAGGTAGTCCCACTGTCTCCGCCCAGAGAGGTACCAAATTCAGCCTCCCTGCCAGCTGACACTTTGTGGTACATGGGCACAGAAATGGTGGTATCCAGATCAATGGACTTCTTATCCTTAAGATGCTGCTTCTGAATATTGCGAAGCTGGGGAGGCGGTGGAGCCAACAGGCTTCCCTCACCATCGGCCTCTGAGGACCTGACACAGGGAAGCAGGGAGCGCCTCCTCTTGGCTGCTCCATTCTGCCTACTCATCTCCTTGCGAGCACAGCGGCACAGGTCTATGAAAGCCCTGCGAGCAGCAGGATGGATGTCACCCCCAGCTGCACTATTTTCCACTGGCCGAAGCCTGACTGCACAGCAGTCCCCAGACTCCCCATGCCGTGCTACCTCCACATACAGCCCCTGCCTGTTCTGAAAATCCAGCAACCAGGGCTGTCTAGCAGTGTCCAAATAGTCCCACACAACCTGGGACACCAGTACCACATCGCTGTCCTGTCCTGCAAGCACACTCATTGCAGCTGATGAAACTGCATGAGCACAGGCACACAAAATAGGAAAGATTACACAACACTGGAAAATTCAACACACATTAAAGTACAGTCCAAAATCACTACATAAAACGTGATTCATAAATACATAATTTTAATCCTATTTTTATAACTATTATACAAACTTTATAAAGCTGAATTGGGTTATATAACCATCATTTAGCTACATTAATTCGAATTAATGCACTTAGTCTAAAAAATCATATTGATTTGTTGGGACAACAAACATAGCTTCAGTCACTTGAAGCAGTTACCGCAGTCATCTTAAAATTACCCGTTTACTCTTTGGCTTGTCATTTACATGAAAATAGAAGGATACGAAATGCACCTTCTGCCTGTACACATGTACGTTTAAATGCGGCTGCGGAACTCTTTCGGCACGGTACTTTGTTCCTGGTGCTCTGGCCTTTAGCTTTAGCCATCGGCTGCCCGAGGTGAACCCTCAAGGCTCGGCGTCAATTTTCCTGCCTTGCAAAACACAGGACAGACTAGCCAGATACAACCCTGTACGCATTTGTCACTGCATATAAGGGCTGCGTTGTGTTTAAATAATAAAAAGCAATCGTTATAAATCAAATCTAGTCTTGCTAGGTTTTCCTGATGTCTATCTGGTCCGGCACGTTCGACACCTCCAACAGGCTGCACCAAGAAATCAGCAACAAATTAACGTTCTACTGTCTAAATGTGGATTTTTATGTGTCATTAAAACTCGTTTCAATGTCTCGGGTAGCTCTCCATGCTCTCTATTTCCATTGGTTCGGCCGGTTAGTGAACGAATATATAATTATTACCTCTTGATCCCATATATATTCCTTTCAATCGTAGGTGGCTGAATCGTTGTCTGAGTGGAGGAAAACAGAAAATGAGGAGTACCAAAAATGACAGAGATGCACTACAGCAGATTAATAGATAACTTGGGCAAAAAAAATACCGTTCAGTGTAGAGTTCTAATACAGGTTACTATTAAACTGGAGTTAAAGTATTTTCCAATTCAATAAGTGCCAGTGACGTAAGTCTAAAAGGTTACCGTCCAATTATGCAGCATAAAAGAAAAATCCTCACCTTCTGCGAAACCGGAAGAGATCCGTCTCTTCAAGTAATAAAAATTAGCATTGACAGTATTCTCTTTAGCTGGATTTATGAAATGCATAGAGTATGCTTTTTACTGCACTATGCGAGTTATTTTGTGTATTTGAATCATAACATTTTAAAAATACTTTATGAAAAGTCGTGCTGTATCTGTACATAACTGTTTGGATGTCCTGCCTATCCACAGCTTATCCTCAAACCTATGCGAAAGCAATACGTGACGACCAATATCCCGACTCGAAATTAACAGTAGATTGTTTATAATCTTCCATCGCTTAAAACTGCTACACTTCTATACACTTTTCATACCACACTCTGTTTATTGATGAGATCCAACCACAATTATATAAGGCCGATATATTAGCAGGAAGTTCGTCACAAAGTGCTCGGATTGGTTATAGTCGATGTTATTATATTGAGGAAGTCAGACTGAATGATACGTAGTCACGGTTCGTGGTTGAAGGCAAATAATGCGCGACGATTACCATATGTTTAGTTTACAACATGACTCATCCTATTGTGTGGCAATTAGGTTCCATTACTAGGGCTTATTTTATTCCGCGCGCAGTAACTACGGCAATTTACAATACTGAACTACCCTGTAGCTTGCTAATTCCAAAGCTTAGTTTAGCCTTGTAGCAAAAAAGTCCCACCTGGCGGAAACAAAATCTCGTAAAACAGTTCCGTCAATATCCCCACCTCCTCCCATTTCGGTTCATTGACGTCAGAGCACACGCTCCGCAGACGGGTGTTCACTTGTCATGATCATTTTAGAAAATGACAGACGTTCTTACACTGTGGAATAGGATAGAAAGAAAATGAAGGAATAGAGGAGCAACGAAGAAAAAATGAGAAAAGAGATGCAATGCTGGTTGAGCTGTGCATGTCTTTTTTGTGAAACATTAGCAAAGTTACGTTTTGCCTATTTTTGGGGAAAGATGGATGCGACAGTCACGAGTTCAAGCCCCGTCTGGAACATTTTTAATTAAACCTTAAACTTTGTTGTTTACATAGATACATTTTTATAGTGTAATGAATAAATAATTTTAACAATGTCATTGATAGCAACATTGGTGTTCATTTATAATTACACCATTGAAAGTGGAAAGGTTAAAATAGATAGAATATCTATACAACGAAATGAGACAGACGTTCGATAAAGTATGGTTTAAGGAATGGATTATGGGGGACAATGCACACCATTTGATTTTCAAATTATGTATTTCTATACAGCTTTATTAATAAATGCACTGTGTCCATTCACCACCAGTGACTAAGAGATTGACTACTGGGCATAAACATGAGATGCACATACAAACATTCAAATATTAATCCCCCTCCCCATCCTTCTTAAAGCCTATGGTGTGTGAGGGGTTTTAATAAAGTTTCTCACTATCCTCTCCAATGTAAAAAAACACAAAGTTCCCTTTCCACATCAAAGCAAAGTCCCACCGCTAAATGTGGGAGCATGGAACATAAATATTTATGTGGTTATTCTATGAAAACACTTATGTTAACAGTTTAACCTTTAAACAATCTTAAATGTATAATGAAATCAAACATTCTACTATTGACGGCCATTATCAACAGTAATGTAGAGAGACAGAGCTTGCAGTAGCAGCAAGGTGGGCGGCGTGAACATCCTCACTGCAGCAGTTCAGTGCTGCAGCCTCCATGCAGCCGGTGTGTCCTGGGCCTTAAACTCAAGAATTTATTAAAGAAACTTTAAACAAGAATGGGAACATCATCAAAGATGAGAGATTTTCAGTAGTAAATAGCAAAATCAGTAATATGAAGTGAATGTCCAAGAAGTAAGGTGTGGCATAACACTAGTGCAGCTAAAACAAAAAGAGCACCCTCTCAATCTTCCCTGCTTCAGGCCTGGCTGAGAGCTTAAAAAGATTGGCACAGGTGAGGCAGATTTCAGGTGATGATCTAGAAGGAGCCAACTTAGAGAGATATAACACACACAAACCAAATAAGACAAATCCATAAATGGTCACATTAGCTCAAACGGAGCAAACGTGCTGTTGAAAGGGAAATAGATTTTTTTTCCACTTTGTTCATTTGGTCTTAGTAATGCCACAGTCATCTAAAAACAGATTAAAAATATATATGCAGTTGTGTTTGTAGAATGATTTTGTCACTATTTTAATTGTTATGGGACTGGTCCACAAGATTTTCTGCCGACCCACCCGAGTTATGATTTCTGGCTCTGCTATTGGGATAAGACAAGCACTAAAGGCCAACAAAACATTAGTCCTTGGATGAAATAAAAGACTTATACAAATTAACGGTTTTAACAGCCTTATTAGAATTATTGGAGAGTGAGATAGAGTCCATGTAGATATTGAAGTCAAATAAACATGCAGAAAAAAGGTTTCACATTTACGTATACGCTGTAAATTAACTATAAATCCTTGAGTCAGGGACAGAACCTGGCCATTTTGCTTGGACACTGAATATCAATATCATGGTTGACAGTGGACACAGGTGGGGCCTAATTAATTACAACACATTATGAAAAAAAGTTTTGAATTGGAATAAAGTGTTCTGATGCACTATCCACACATTAATATAAAGTGTACACAAAATCTCCTGCCTTTACTGCTTTATTAGTGATGTTCTATCTAGGCATTCAACGGTATTAGTGATCAATTATACAACAAAACCATATCAGCATTTCTGTAATAAACGTAATATTGGGTGGAACTTCTCAGAAGTTTATGTTCGGGAAAAACGACAAAAATATGCAGTAGCCTTTAGAGTGCCGAGTATTCTTTGTGAATAGCCCGACTTGCTGATGCTTTGCCGATGTTTTCGGCCTCTCGTATATTATATAAGAAGCTTCCAGTAGGAAAAAACGTAGCACAATACATTAAGTTGGTAAAGATATAACAACTTCATGGAAGGGAAGCTAAACCCGCATTATGGAATAGCCCCCCCCCCTGTTCTGTGATATGGAAATCTATCATCGAGTTATTTTGCCTGTTTTCATCCTGAGCTAAAACGGTGCGTGAAGGGTAAATGTTACTTACTCAATCCATCGTAACTGACCGGAAATTAGCATAATATAAAGCGAAGTTACATTTTAGTGTCGGTGTCGGCTTCAAAGCTTTAAGCCACTACTATACAAACAAGTCCCGCCGAAAACATCGTCTCGCCATAAACCAAACAGTTTCGGGGGAAAGCTATTTATAGTTTCACGTGAACACATGACCCGGAAGAAGAAATTATGTTCCGCTAGGTAGTGATATCCTTTCCTGTGGGCGTTTAGCGGACCTCTTTTTCAGCCATCTTGGATCTGAAACTTTGTCACAGTGAGTGTTTCTGTTGCTAATCCGCAATCATCTAACATTTATTAGCCTGATTAAGTGTTATAAATGTATTTCAGGAAAGAATGTGTTATTGGGAAGCAATCTGATGTCTTATTTTTGTGATTTGTGCCATATGCTTAAAATTCCGGTTCAGAATTGAGTTCTGGTTCAAAATGGGGATGGGCGCTCTCAGTACTGTTTAAATAAGGTTATAAGCACCACATGTCGATATTATTTGGGTAGATCGTATGGTGTACTTTCAACATTATATAGGTTCATGAGTAATGTGGTTTTAGGAACATTAAAATATTGTTTTACAAAAAAATCGTCCGTGTTCTTCAGGTGTTGTAATCGTAACCGATTTGTAACACGATCGCGGCCAGCCAGCTCTGTAGCAGTGGCAGGCACCTTAAGTAACTCTCACGGCAAATGATAGCAGTAAAATAAACCAATTTCGACGTGCCAAAACAGTTGTCGGTAGTTGGTTATGTTTGTTATAAAGTTTTATGTTCAGCAGACTCTACTCCGTAGCCTTTTTATGAAGTTAATAGTCACATGTTCCACATGGGGTAGGGACACGAACTCAAGAAGCAGGCGTGTGCGGCTGTGGCCATGTTGGTCTCTCTGTGTTTCGTTTAAAAACTGTAAATGCTAGTAATCATTTAAATAACTATTATAATATGAGTATTAGCTACAGTAGCGACATTTATAACAATATTGGAAAGTAGCCGTTTTAGTTTAGGGCATAGTGTCATGATTGGGCCTATGTTGTTTTGACGTAGCTCATAATATGATACTAGACTGCCTTAATAGTTATATAATCATCAGTTATCCAACTCTGTTTTGATCGTTCGTTCTTTTTCGAGTATGTGTGAATATTGCATCTGTATCTTGTTGTTTAGTATATTTTTAGTACAATTTTTCTCAGAGTGCCCTGGTGTAACTTTTAATGCGTTGAGCGTAAAATCAAATTTTTGGGAGGTGATTCTGCTCATATTTCTAGTGAAACAGATTTGCAATATGAATGTGATCTTTGTTTCTGCTGTCCTGTTTTCAGAAATGCCCAGTGAAGCTACAGAAACTGTTCCAACCACTGAACAGGAGATGCAGCAGCCCCAGGCAGAGACTGGTTAGTATGGCTGTGCATGTGCACACAAACGCATGGGCATGCTCAAATCGGAATGGTAATCCTGGGAGTTCATATTGCAGTGATACTAATTTATCATTGCTCACCCTAGTTGGTTGGGTTATCAAATACTGTTTCCTTGATCTGAAAATTTCACTTGTCTTAATTGGTCAGGTGTTGTCTGTTGTAAATGCAAGACAAAACTCCATGTGGCTAAATTGTTTCAGCCAGGCCATAACTGCTGAGACTGGATCTGATCAACTTTTTTCTCTTAGTGCATAAAGTTATTAAAATGTCCTTGCATTGTTTCTCTCCAGTAAATGAGATTTTCTTCTGACACATTTTTATATTCGGCTGTCAGTGGCCTCTTCAGCTGTTTCCCTCATATATGCCTGTGCTAAAATATCACGGAAATTGCAAGTGTACACGTTGAGCCTAATGTTCTTCTTTGTTGGTTTTGGTGCCTCTGAATAGATCTTTTTTAAAAACATTTTGCATGTTTCTTGTATTTTAGAAAGGATTCATTGGGGAAAAACCTTGATCAGTTCTGTCTAACAAAGCTGATCTGTTATTTTTATGATATTAACCAGTTAACTAATAATAGTGAACAAGGACATTTTTCATTGTTAAACAGGTGTTGTGGATAACTGTTAATAGCATTACCTTTCTGCAGTTGAAAAATTAATCCTGCTTTGTTCCTTAAAGCAAAGGGGGCATTCAAGGTCATTTTTTTCCACCTGACCATAACAAATTATTGTCCACATATTTATCTGAAACATCTATTGTTTGTTGGGTTGTACATCTAAGTCAATTTAATTTCTACTTTTTTAATAAGTTTTTTTTCCATGCTGATGTATCTGTTGAATTGGCGTTCCATATTCTTTAATTAGTTCAAGGTTCAGTTTTTTTAATGGTGGGTTCCGAGAAATGTTCACGTAAACCAAAAGGCGGCACTGCTTGTCTGGGGACTGGGCACCTCGTGCTACAAATTTTTTGTACTCTTATTTTCCTGAATACACGTGGAAGCTTGAGAACAAACACACATTGTCTGTCAGACTTTACTGTTGTGCCTTGATATAACATGACATATTCAGTAAATCATGTTTGAAACTGTTAGATGAGTGTAATATGAGCCTGGGGTCCTCTCCCCTCCCCCCACAGTATTGGCTAGCAAAGATTTTAACCCAAGCTGTCTGCAGTTGTCATAGTCCGCCCGAAATGAGGCACACTTTGAATCAAACAGCATTATGTTCCATGTATAGTTACAGCATTTAGAGCTGATGTTCTACTTGTAAGCCTTTCCCACACACTAGACACATTGTGCTTGAATCTTGGCTCAAGAGCAGAGGCTTCCTGTTAGAAGTTTACGGGTTCTTCCTCATAGCATATCTGTACAATGTTACGCACAGCCTTTACGCTTAAGAGTGCTCTCACTTCTTTTGTTGTCATAGTATGTTTTTAATGTCTGCAGAAGTGGCAAATGAAGTCCCGTTAGAGGCTTTGGATCAGGACATGTTTCTTGGGTAGCATGGTAGAAAGCAATCCTTACCTTTTTTTTTTATTATTATTTTTAAATCCAAGGGCCCCCTGTGTCCAAGAAAACATGCTTGGGCCCCCTACTCAGAGTATGGCATTGTTACTTTTGTATTGCATTCTGCAATGAGACAAATTGCTGATGTTTATTAATAAACATAATTTAATTTGGTTGCACTGCCAAACAATGTAATTCACTGCTTTGTCCACCAACATTTTTTTCTGTTGATGATATTGCTCTCAACACAGAAGGTAGATGTAGAGGAACAAAACTAAATCTAAAACCTATTTCGCAAATGACTCTAACATCTAACAATCATTAAACATGTACTTAATAACTGAAGAGTCATTTTAAGCTATAAGCCTTAAAAAAATATATATTACAAATTGTGATATTTTTAATAGAGATGTACTGATTGCAATTTTCTTGGCTGGTTCCATGTGTTTTTTTTTTTGGCGCAAGTGTTCTCTGCCGATTTCCGATTTTCTTTCTAAGAACTATAATTGACAGAATATACAAACATCAGTTCTTCTTCAATGCAAAATTTTACTTTCATAATGATTGTTAACCTTTACAATTTCCCCCCAAACTGCTTCCATGATCCTCTCACTTAAACACGTCTCAAAATTATGTTCTTTGTGACACTAAAGAGCTACAAATAATTAACTGAAAATAAATTAGGGTGTATAGCAAATCATCTGACATATTTTACTTTACCAAATAAGAGCAGGTGCGACAGATTTAAATATAAAAACAAGTATCAGTTACTTATATCGTTTTCCAGCATGTTTAAATTCACCAGATAACAACACGACATTGGCCTTTTTCTTTTCTTTTTTTTTTTTTGCTCATCTTAAAATAAGTCCATAGGTTACAAACCTACAAATAAAACTGAAGGGTACTATACTCTTCACACTACCTACCTCATCAACATAGATGCAGAAATAAATCTGGAAATTAATAAATCTTTGGCTTAAATCTTGTTCTAGAGACCTTTGTTCATTTATTTATGGCAATGATTTTTTGTTATTCTACCTACTGTTTTCAACGTTTTATGTATTGGTTTATTTGTAAATCACATTTCGTCCTCTATGAACTGTGAATGACCAGCCATTACATAGGGTTTTCATTATCTAGGAGTCACTTTTATCCAGGGTCAGACTATCCATGGAGAAATATAGAGTTAAGGACTTTGCTCACGGGCCCAATGATGAAATTTCTCTGCCTACCCCAGGATTGGACCTGACGACATCTGATCATAGGCACAATACTAACTGTACTGCACAGTTAAAATCATCATGCCATGTAATACTTTTGTGCCAACTGGAATGCTTTAGTTATATGTAATGGAGAAATGGGCCTTTTAAGTTAATCTGGTGCTTTGCCCAAGGCGTACATACTTTATCTGCGTGTTACTTATTTGCTGTTCAGGTTCTGCTGCCATGGAGCAGCCATTGCTCTATCTGCATTGTGCTGTTGGGCTGTTCTGTAAATTCACCATTGCAGAAAATGTCATTCCACATTCCACAAACCTGTTGGGTCTTGCTGTTGATCTTTGTGTTAAGTGCATGTGCCTGGGTTATGAAACAAAGTTATTAATTTCTTTAGGGGTGTGTGTGTGTGGCATGTCAACAGGTTATGTTCTTGGATATTTTTATCTCACTTAACCTTTTTATTTTGTGATGCCTGAGTGATCCTTGTCACGGTTTAATAAATTCTCCTGTATAATGTTGTGAATTCCCCGAATTGTTTAGTACTGGCTGCTCCTGCTGCGGTCACTGGAGAGAAGTCAGGTAGAGAAGACTTTTTAATACTGACTTTTTGCTCTGCTGTTCTTCACCTGTGTCTTTGTTCCTGGTTGAAGCTGAGCTGTCCACTCTAGTTGTTAGGCACATTCTTCAGTATGATTCTTAAACTCCTGAAGGAAAATTTACTGGGATTTTCCACGACATAGAATTTTGAGAGATGCAGATCTGACTGACCAGTCTGTTGGTGTGAAATGAACCTTTGATATTTCATGCTGGTATTTGGTTAGCTTGTTTTTTCTTTCTGTGCTCCTTCACACATCTGGCTTAAGTCCGTCAAGGATACATTTTATAGATGCCATCAAATTACAGTTGACCTCACATCAAATTGCAGCATTGTATCAGATGTATTTTTATCCTGTAATGCATGTTTATTAGCAGTTGTAGGATTGATGGAACTTTAGATGTTTCCTTGTGCTCTGTTTGTGATGTATTAGTGCTCTTACTCAAGATCCTTAAGTACAACTCAATTCCTTTTTCTCCAGCTACTACTACTGATTCCAAGAAACTTACCTCTGCTAGTGCTGTGGTCACACCTAAAGCTAAAGAAGCTAAAAGTGGGTCCAAGCAGTCTTCACATCTGTCTTCTGTCTCCAAGCCCATGCCTGTCACCAACAAGCCCTCATCTTCATTTCCATCTGACTCCTCCTCCTCCTCTCCCAAGCTGTCATCCTCTGATGCTCCAGAAGTTTCCTCCCCTACTCTCTGTACTGCTATGCACTCTCCTTTAGTGTCCCCATCAGCTGGCTGTCCTGCTTCTGGTACAGGAAATGCCTCAATCCCTCAACCCAAGGTTATCAAGACAAGTGGGAAGGGAAAGGCTAAAGGTGGCACTATGCCGGGGGCTAAGACAGAGAAGCCCCTTGAAAAGGCCCAGTTGACTGGCCCAGCTAATGTCATACTTCCTACTTCTCAGGCTCCTATAGCCATGTCTGAGAAGGTGCAAGTCAACCTCCCAGCTTCTGTAAAGCCAGCCAAAACTGACATCCCTATACCAGCTTCTGGTCCAGCAGTAGATCAAATTTCCTCTTCCATTGCTGGCTCTGTACCAGCTCCCATTGGTAACATCCCAGTAGCTGTTCCTTGTCAGTCACTGGAGGATTCTCCATCTGTTGCTCTGTCTCTCTCTACTGTGTCTAAATCTGACCCCTCGCTCTCCTGTAAGAGTGCTGCTGACCCTGTAGCCGGAGAGATCATCTCCCAGCCCCCTACCTTGGCTCCTGCTTCAGCTCCTACATCTTTTGTTGACACCAAGGCCCTTGGTATTCCTAAAGTTACCGGTGAAACCCTGAAAGTAGAGCCAGAATTGTCATCTCTGGCTGTCAATGCTAGTCCCAAGGAGTGCCAGGCAGTCCCAGGTGACCTTCCTTCCTCCAAGAAGCCACCTGAGGCTACCCCAGTTATATCTGTGCCCCTTCCTGCTTCTGCTGCTGTTCCAGTTCCCCCTGCTACTGATAAGTCTCCAAAACCCTCTTTGTCTTCATCTGATGCAGAGAAAACTCTCTCCCAATCTCCCATTGCTTTACCTCCTGCACCCCCCTCTGCTTCTGCACACCTCCCAATACCTGCTGCTAAATCAGCTGTTAAACCTCCTGTGCTTCTGGCCCCAGAGGAGGAAGATGATCTGCCCCCTCTCCTTCCACCTGAGGGGAAAACTGTTTTACCCACCCCACCTATAGTACCCATTTTCTCCCATAAACCCCCTCCAGCTACTACCAAACTGGAGCCCGTTATCAAGAACGAGAAGGGTATCTGACTTTCATTTTTTTTTTGCCTGCCTATTTGGAGTGAATTCCAGGGTGGTCATGTAGTGTTGTAGACTGGAGGGCAAAGGCCAAATAATTGAAGATAATTTTACAGTATTTGCTCAGCTTGTGATAGTAAAAATCAAATGTGGTATGACTTTGGTCTATTGTGCTGGGACACCTTACTCATAAAAGCATTGATTGAAAAGCTGTTATGCTTTTCTTTAACTACTAACAAAATGGAAAAATGGAATGCTTTTATTCTTGGTCAGGTGTATTTTGTGAACTATATACAGGGCTCTCGACTGCCACCTAAATGATCTCGTATGCAACCATTTAATGAGAGTGCAAGTTAAAATTTCACATGGTCGCATCTGTGCAAGTGCATGTTAATCATTAGCATGTTTTGCTCTGGCATGGGTACTGTGTCAACGAATTCTGATTGAAAGAGGTTTTTTGTCTTCCTCCTAGCACCAGTGCTACCACTGGAAAATTTAGTCTGGAGCCTTGATATGTGAAGTGTTTATTTCTCAGTATCTGAAAATGTCGTTCCTATGATCTGGTTGTTAGTTGTGCAAGTTGTGATTTTTCACATGTGTGTACCTTCTGCTTCTCACTGTGTGTGATTGCTCTGAACTGTGCAGTTGGTGCAGAAGAGATTTAATTCTGCATGGGTGAAATTATGAAATTTAGAGGACTTGTATTAACAAGTGTCTTTTTAAAAAAGTTTCTTCCAGTATAGATTGCATATCGGAGGTGTAACGGTTCTGAAATCAAGAGTGAAACCACAATACAGACGTTCACGATCTCGGGTCGCGGCTCTGGAAGACAGAACCACGATATCCTGGAAGTCTGAACCAAACTGTCAATTTAAGGAATCGTTACACCCCTATTGCATATTAACTCCACTTACCCTTAACCCTGAAAGCAGACAAATATAACCAAACTGAGTGTATTGACTGCCACTTCTGGAAAGCATCTTTACCTGTTGCCTTGACTGCCAGCCAGGAACCTATAAAGGAAATTCATTGAAGGGTATTTCAAATGGAAGATATCACTCCTGGTGCTGCATGGTTGTTTTTTTGCTGTTGCATCTATAGATCTTTTTGACAGTACAAAACTCCAGAAACTTACCATGAAGACTTTTCTCCAAAAAAGCTGGCATTTGATGTATTAGTAGGCATGGTTTGAATTTTTATTTATTTCTTTATTTGATAAGCTAAAGAGGAACTCTGAAGCTGGAAATTTCTTATGGCAGATGTCTGTCAACTAATGTGCATAGGTGTGGAAAACTTTGTGTTGTGTAGTGTTTCATATGTAGGCTTTACTCACCTGTGTGTTCAGAATGACTGGTTATGAGACAGTCCTTGATGTTTTGTCCACAAGTGTATTGCAGGTGTTTCCGCTTGCTGAAGGATGTATTTGCATGTGCGTTATTGCTACAAAGCACTAAATGTTCTCCAGTTTGTTTTGAATATATACATATATATTTTATTTTTTTTTTGTGCAGGGTCTGGTACCGAATCAGACAGTGATGAGTCTGTACCAGAACTTGAGGATGCAGACTCTGCACAAGTACAATCCCAACAGGCACAGGTATGAATCGGCAAAGCAAAAGTTATTCTTGACCTTGAGTTGTATGTAAAGTACTCTGAAGTGAATATTTTGACCCATGTTCAGAGTTTCTGCTGTAGTCGTAATGGCAAATAAAAGGTAGTATGATGTCTTAAAGAAGTAATTCCTGTGTTTGTTTTACTATCTTCTGCATATTCAAAAGATGACTACTAAGGTTTCATGACTTGACAAGTGATGTTGTTCATGGTTACTGATTGCTTGATTCTTCTCAGTCCTTGTTGCTTCATTTTATATAACTGTGAATTCCTGGTGTCTTTCCATATGGCTTTTAGCTTGCAGCAGCTGCAGAAATTGATGAGGAGCCAGTCAGCAAAGCCAAACAGAGCAGAAGTGAAAAGAAGGCACGGAAGGTAATGTGCTGCTAAACATGTCTGTTTGATTTGAGTTTGTTGGTTATGTTAGGTGGAATTTTGTTACACTTTACAAGAGCTGACTGCAATTTTCCTTTTGTGAATTTATAACAGCATGACTTCTGAGTATGATAAAGCCAAACGTTTTGCAGTAGTTGCAACTGTATCTTAAATGTAATTAAGATAATGTAAGATGTAATTATGATGATTCATTGCAGATCCCTTTGTGTCAGGAATTTGCTGTGGGTGGTCACTTGATATGGCATTTTTTTCAGGCTATGTCCAAGCTGGGTCTTCGCCAGGTGACGGGAGTCACCAGGGTCACAATCCGAAAGTCAAAGAACATCTTGTTCGTCATCACCAAGCCGGATGTCTACAAGAGTCCAGCGTCTGACACATACATAGTTTTTGGTGAGGCCAAGGTAAGTCTAACAGTAATGTTTAGCTTGCTAGTTTTGTCTATCGTCAGCTTGTTTTGGACTAAACTGCAGTCCTCCTATGATGATTACAGTAGTTTGACTTTCGTTCTTCTGAACTCTTCTGAATGAAGCCAATCTTTATCCTGAGGAGGAATGCTCATTTATGGTCTCCCTGTTATCAGAAGGTCTTTGCATATGTATTGACTTCAACTGTGTGTATTGAACAATAAATTCTCTGACTTAAGTCTTTAAGAATGGAGAATTTGCATTATCCTGTTATGAGGGCATTGATTTTCCTTTTGCAGATTGAGGATCTTTCACAGCAAGCCCAGCTGGCAGCAGCGGAGAAGTTCAAGGTTCAGGGAGAGGCTGTTTCAAATATCCAGGAGAACACGCAGACACCTACTGTGCAGGAGGAAAGCGAAGAGGAGGAGGTGAGGTGCCTAATGGCTTCCGTTCTTTGAGGTTTAATCTTTCGCGATTTGTTCCATGTTTTTAAATTGTGCTAAAAGGTTATTCTGAAGCATTAACGCTTAATTTAAAATGGCTGATAATATTTATTGTAATTTGGAAGGTTGATGAGACCGGGGTTGAGGTGAAGGACATTGAACTTGTGATGTCACAAGCCAACGTCTCACGGGCAAAGGCAGTGCGTGCCCTCAAGAACAACAACAACGACATTGTCAATGCCATTATGGTAAGAATTTTGCACTGTGTAAAGCAGTGGACTGTGAAACATTTGAGGTGTGGCTGGGACATTAATGTCTTTGTATTTTCAGGAGCTGACAATGTAGAAGACAAGCAGGCCATGGAAATTAGAAGGTCAAACTGTTCATTTGATATGTTTGTACAGTTTATACCAGGGAATGAAATAAAGCTGTGGATTGCAAAGACAGAAAATTCTTTGGATTTCTTTTCTCTTAATGCAGGGAGGATTGTGCTGTTGGAACTAGAAGTGTTTCAGTTGGTATTTATTAATAATAAAGTGATTTTTGCCCCATTTTTGTGTACTTGATGCAAAACTCAACCATTAAAAGTAAATTTTCAGATCATTTACAGAAGGTCTTAAGACTGTTTGTTCAGTTCAGTTGGTCTAGAGTGCATGTTTGAATACATTTTGAGATGGATTGTGCCAAAATTGAAACAGCACCACATAGTGATAGCTAGGTAATGGTGAAAGCAGATGAGACATATGCTCCAGGGTCTCTGGATATATGGCTTTACCATGCATGCCAACCTCCAGCTTTGCTCTCTGCCATTGCTGAATGCAGTCTCCCGGTCTTGCAGATTTACCCTGTGTAACAGGAAGATCAGGCCTTTTGTGTCTCCGTATGCAGCTCATATTCAAATCAAGGCACATGTTACCCCATGACGACTACTGCAACTTTCTACTGGCAGGTCTGTCAGCCTGTATTATTAGACTACTGGGGATGATTCAAAATGCAGCAGCACAGCCCTGCTTGTTTCTGTATGCTGGCTACCTACTGGCATTTTCAAGTACTTCCTGCTGCTTACAGGTCCATTATTGGACAGGCACCCATCTCTGTCAAAAGGGTCCAAAAGACCTATGTCCCATCTCACTCCCTTTGGTCACCAAACCAATGCTGCTTGGAGCTCCATGAACCATGTGAGAAATGTCACTCCAGACCAGAGTCATTATAGTTAATGAAAACAAAGACTAAAACTAGGAGTGAAAAAATAATTGCATTAACTGAAATTAAGAAAAATGCA
This sequence comes from Mormyrus iriodes, assembly GCA_011763525.2. Classification (NCBI taxonomy): domain Eukaryota; kingdom Metazoa; phylum Chordata; class Actinopteri; order Osteoglossiformes; family Mormyridae; genus Mormyrus; species Mormyrus iriodes. Next base: position 3,487,435 of record JAAGVU020000038.1, on the reverse strand, counting down.
AACTAAATAAAAACTACAAAGAACAATGCAACCAACTAAAACGAAATAGAAATGCAGGTAAGTTCAGCTATGTTTTTGTTTTTACCCCCTTGATTTGCACTGTGGTTACGGGTTGCAATTTACGTCACACTGTACTGCCCACAGGAAGCAAGGACCATCATTTGCCGTGTTTGCATTTCTTGTCTGGTCAAGGTATTCGTGTATACTGTCTTTTGACATTTGTCACGGTTGTGTTTTCACTAATACTAACGTTTTTCTGGACTAACATGAGTTCACGAGGAAGGTAAAGGATTCTTCAGGATTCCAAAAGTTGTAAATAACTGATCCAGTTAGGAGAGATTAGGCGTTTAGTGCTGAATCTGGCCAGACTCCAAGATCAGGCTGTTTCTAATAATTTTGCATACAGTTTGTGTGAGGAACTTGTAGACTTAGGTGTGATTGTCAATTCTTCTGTGACAAGACCCTGAAGATTACTGAGGGTTGTGTTGGTGTTGCAGATGTTCCTAGAAGGAGATGTTTCATCTTGCAGGGCAACCTGAATATTATCAAGAATAGTCGCAGTATATAGCTTGATGGCAGCTCCAGTCTCTACTGAGGACAGCTGTAAGGGCTCTCAGCACAGATTAGGAGGAGTTAGAGGAATCTGTAAGTGACACATTATCTGTGGTCTAGCGACCCACATCCTGCTTACAGAGGGATCGGAGCATTATGCACATCCAAATGTGTTTCTTGTAGAGTCGCAGTCAAGGCGGTTGATGGAACAGTCCTTACGAATGAAACTGCAGCTGTGATCGACTGGGTTCACCATTTTGAGCAGCTGTTTAAAGCTGACCCTCTAGCTAGGACGTTGGACATCTCTGGGTCCACAGTTCTTGAGGCTGATCCTCCAATTAGCTGTAAACTACCCAATTTCACTGAGATTGCACAGGTGGTGACCCAGCTGGGGGTATGGATAGCTATAGGGATCTGTGGTATCCAGGGTGAACTTCTCTAGGTTGGTGCTAAGACTGTCCTCCTGGCATTGCAAGCAATCTTTGCTTCCATTTGGGAGACCGGCATCATCCCAACTGACTGTAAATGGGACTTGTTGTCCCTATCTGGAAAGGGAAGGGTGACCGCCTGGATTGCGGCAACTACAAGGGGATAACTCTGCTCTCAATGTAGGGCAAGGTCCTTGTTAGGGTCATCCTCAACAGGATCCGTGATTACTTGTTCATCTACCAGCGACCCGAGCAGTCTGGTTTTACGCCTAGAAAGTCTACCATCAACTGCATCCTGGCACTGAGGGTTCTTGAGCGCAAGCGCGAATATCGGCAGAGGTTCTTTGCAGCC
>JAAGVU020000038.1:3467310-3479319 GCA_011763525.2 Mormyrus iriodes | reverse complement strand
CTATTGTTTTGTAAGTCAGTGATCTAAACAATGAATATTGATGAGATGGGCGTCAACACACCTGTAATGGTTTGCATGCTGTCACAGGTAGTGGTCATTGTTGCTGCCACATAACCACCAGTTTGGAATGTCAGATTGAGAAGTGAGAAAAGCAGAGACAATAAGGCTTTTTACGGTTTATTACGTGCAATGGAAAAGATTGCAACGCGAAATAAAGTAAATAAAAAAAATGTCAGTCACTGTAAACAGACATGTGCTCTTGTTTATAAGAGTCACATTGGGCATGATCATGCATTTCTTTACCCAATAACGACTGCCTGATTACCGTATCCTTACCACATGAATAGCGCTAATTGCAAATGGTTGTGCGATTCGGACTCATTCAGGACTCAGACACTCGAGGCAGTGTCTCTTGCTATTGTTATTCCTGTCACAAAGCTCTAAAAATATATTTAGTTTCTAGCTATACATATTTGAAAAATAGACCAAGGAATAGTTCAAGGTTTCTGCGGGGGTTTTTTTTATGTTCCTATGATAAAAACTCGCGGAGTTTTTTAAACGGATAGACGCGATTTCTGTTTTATCCCACGGGCGGGATAGCCGACTCCAGAGGGCTAACAAGGAGGTTATGATGTCTCCTGCAATACGTTCAAGTAAGTGTCAACATTTAAATTTCGACCATCTGACCCTAACTATGTGGGTGCCCCAGATTCCACACCAGTACATCACTTTTAGGGCATCTTGGATTAATCTTTTTGTTGTAGGGTTGCTTGGTTTTGTCAGTTAACCTCTGAGAGAATTTGCCTCAACATTGAGGAATGCAAATGCCTGGACACCACTGTGTTGGAGAACCAACTAACTGAACTCGGCACATCTGTATGGGTCATCTTCAGACAGATGTTGCATCATTTGAAGTTGTTTTCATGGAATATGCACGATGTAGCTTTGACTGAATAAACTTTACTGTCTGATGCTTTTTATTTGCTATTTGCACAAATGTAGGTACATGCTTCCTTTTACATATTCCATCTTGCTCTTCTTTGAGACAAACACGCTCACAAATATAGAGTTGAGAGCAAAGCTTGGGGCCCAAGTGTAGGTTAAGGGTGTTGCATAGGGCAGGATTCAAACCAGTGACCTGATCACAGACAATTGCCTAACCCACAGACCCCCCCCCCCCAATAGGTTGATACTATGCTTTCTGACATGCTTTTCTGTGGTCTTTTAGCAAATACAATTAATGTCATGGTGGTAGCTCTCAATATTCATTCTTTTTGTTTTTTTTTGTCCACATTTCCTATCTCTTCAAGTGGCTCAGCGGGCTAAGTCTCTGTGCTTGTAATCAGATCACTGGTTTCAGCCCCGGCCTCAGCAGAACAGTCACATGTCCGTTGACCCTTGATCAAGGGCCTTAACCCCCAGCTCTAGGGGCATTGCACGTTAGTTGACCTATAACCCCAAAGCTATGGAGAGCGAGATGGGGTCAGCGAAGGGAAGCATTCCAATGTACCTGAACTGAATGCAAATGGAAAATAAAGCATTTGTTAATAAAATTTTGGGAGGTTTTGAAACGTCACTGTGGGTGATAGATTCATGTTCTGGGAGCTGACAGTTGCAGACTGCTCCATTTTTCCCCTACAAACAGAATATCAATATCAATCTTCTCATCTAAAGAAAAGGAAATCATTGTTATCCCTGCAAATTTCCAAAACAGTGTTTTTATACCAGCTCACATGAAGCAACTTTTACGGGTTAGACTTCATCACTGAAATAGTTATTTAAAAGAAACTCCAACATTCATTGTCTTTTGAAATATTAGACTAGTGTTTCTATTTGTGTTTACGGAGTTAAATTCAAGATGGCCGAATGGTGTTCACACATTCTTCCCAAAACCACTCATTGGTCTAAAGTACAATAGTACTGGTTACATGACTCTAATACTGAACATATAAAATTTTTGGGTGCTTCCAGACTTTTGACTCACCCTGTGTTTCCATTGTCATGACATGCATAATTTGAACCAATAATTGTCATCAGAAATGTTTTCTTCTTTGTGTTTAGCTGTCTTGGTGGAACAAATGGACACAAACATCAAAATGAGATTGACCTTTTTGAAGTTATTGATCCAAATGTAAGCCTCCCTCTGCATTTTACTTGTATGAAAATTTCTTTGCGTGCGCATGCAGCTAAGTATAAAACTAACATGGCCTGCCATGTTCCAATTTTCATCCAGGAATCCAAGCACAAACGGACAGATAGGTCTGTCCTGTGTTATTTACGAAAAGCTGAATCTGGGAAGTCCTGGCCAAGGTTAACAAAAGACAAGGCAAAGGTAAGCCTTAAATGATTTTTTTTTTTTTTTTGTGTGTGTGTACCAATTTTTTACAAGAAGTATGAGTTCTGTCATCACGGGTACCATTTGGAGATGCCATCATGAAATTGTGTGTTACTCGTATTCTACAGCTAAATTGGCTTGGTGTTGATTTTAATAACTGGAAGGACTGGGAAGATGATTCAGATGAAGAACTTTCTAGTTTTGATCGTTTCTCAGAGGTGAGTGGATCTTCAGGTGTTAGACTATCTGTATAATGTTACTGTCCCTGAAGTGGCTGAAAGGGAACCACCTTTGGATATGTTTGTTTTTGCAGATGATGAACAACATGGGGGGGGAAGATGAACTACCCGATGTGGATGGCGCAGATGATGTAAGGTTTAGGCAAAATATTAAATTAGCAGGCATGTTTATAATCATAACTGATACACAAGTATGCAATTGCCATATAAAGCGATAGGTATGGCGATTTCTTGTCATAGCGGTGAAAATTCTTTTTTATTCACATTTACCTTGTATAATTACTGTCCATTTGAACCTTTTATGGCTAATGAATACTTCATTTGCAATAAAAAGGTTAAAATGCGCAGTGATTTTTTTTGTCATATCAGTGCAAATGCACATAAATACACATTTTTGATGCTACAACAAGAAATTGCCAAACATATCACTTTACACAGCAAATGTGTATTTGCGTACCAGTTATGTGCATCCATGTTTATAAGTATAAAATGCCTGTCCTATTTAAAAATCTGTACAGGGTTATACTTGCCCCTCCATGATGTAGCCATTAATATGCAGTACAGCTCTATTAAAAATAGAATTTGAGGACAAATACACTTGGTGGTCATCTATTTAGATATGCCTACCTAGTACCAAGTAGGGCACTGTTTTGTCTCCAAAATAACTTCAACAGATTGTGTTTGGAGATGACTTTCTACACATCACTATTATACTGAGGTATCATTTTTCTCTTAGCTTACAAATCACTCCTCTGACCTCTGATAAAATGTTATATGCAACAGAACTGCCACTGACTGGATATTTTTTTTTAATATCTGAGCATTCCCAAGAGACTCTTGACACTATAGTACTTGGAAATTGCAGAAAGGTAGCTGTTCCTGAGAGGCTGAAACCACATCAATCCCTGGCAGTGATATCACATTAAGCGATAACGCATTAGATCGTGCATCTCATCTGTTCCGATGCTTGAACTGTAGGGCTGGATGATGAATTGATTATGTACATTCATCATCAATTTGAACGCTGCATCGTTGATATACATCCTGGGTATCGTGATATAGACTAAACACTTGTTTTCCTGCATAATTAACTGTTTGTTATTAACAAATTATCTTTATACCTGTCACATGCAGCAAAACTATCGTAAAACAATTTGGTCACCATTATCAGAAAAACTTAAAACCACATAACATATGTTACTGTTTTCTACTTATGAATTTTAGAATATCGTGATACATTTTCACAATATCAAGATTTCCGAAAATATGATATTGCTTTTAGGGCATATCACCCAGCCCTAGTCATACAGTACAGTAACTGAATCTCTTTACTATGTTGTATGTATTCATTTGAAGCTACATGATTCATTGTTTGGAGAAGCAGGCTGTTTGCAAGCAGGTGTACTGAAATAAGAAGCCACAGAGTGTGTCTCTTCTCTAAATAGTGTCGACCTTGGAGTATTAGCATATTGCCTGTGTAACTTACGAATGTTTAATGCTTATGTCCATGGTTAAAATTATAATTTGTGGTTCACAGGACGAATCTGCCGATAGCGATGATGAAAGTAAGTTTCATCAATTCATTTTCAAAATGTCTCTGTTCAGCCTCTGTTTTCATTTAAACATTTTTGTTAAGCATTGTTATTTTCCCACAGAAATGCCTGACCTTGAATGAAGATGGGATTCCTTATTACTGCTGGAAGGATTTTTAATCTGAAGATCAAGTAAACTATAGGCAAAAGCTAGTAGCCATATACAAACCATTGCACCTTTCTAGAAGTTTACAGCAGTCATAAAATAGCTTCACTGAGTGTGGATATGCAAATTTATACAGAACTGTCTCCAGCCATTGGCAGTGCAGTGCTTTATTGTTAATCTGCATGGATTGTTTCCAGGATGCCCATCAACCCAAAAGCACTGGTTTTGATGAAACAAAAAGACGAATCAGTCTGGATCTGACTTATTCAGAAGTTAAGCCTCTTCCCTCATTATTATTCTGTGACACATAATGGCAGCAGCAAGCATTATAATTTTTAGTTAGGTGTTAGTTTTCCAAACCGATTTGAAAATCTTTGAAGTTCAGATTACATTTCCAATAATTTGCAATTGTGAAGCAGGTTTTTGAGTATTTTTTTTCCTGCACTTGTTAAGGTACAAATTTCGTTGAGAGAAATGTTAGTATTTCATTGTTTTGGTATTTAAAGTGAGTGGTGTTACTTTTAGGGGAGATGTTTGCAGTCTTGCATTTTAACTGTGATTCACATGATACATGTTTTTCACAGTATGGTATTTATTTTACTTTTTTGTATGTTAATGTCTTTAAAAAAAAAAAAACAAGGGGAAGCGGGGGTATTCCATCAATGTCACTAAACAAATCTGTGCTTAACTGAATTAGCCAGGCTTGAATTGTTGATTCCCACTGAAAGCTCAAAACAATTCAACCACACCTTGTTCCCGTTAAGTCAAGCATGTTAAAGCCCTTATTGTGCACCAGCACAGGGTACATAAGCAGCCTTGAACAGATAATTGTTGATATGAGCAATGATTTCACAAAAAGAAGGCAAAATGAGAGCAGTGTTCTCCACAGCTTAGCAAATGCTGCTTATGCAGTTATATGAAGATTACAAGGATGTAATCTCAAGAAAAAAAGTAACACTACCACTATTAATAAGGCAAGTGAAGTGACATGGAAAAACATCAGCGACTGATTAAATGTAAGTAGTTGATTGTCACTCAACTGGTAGAGCCCCCACCCCCAACAGTATTGTACACTAACAGAAGCAGGTAACTTTATAAGGTATCCCATACTGTAATAACAGCTGTCATATTTTCTAAAATGATCATGACAGGTGAACATGTGTGGGGAGCATGTGCTCTGATGTCAGAGTCAAAATAGGGGACGGAAAAATTGACAGTTTTACGGTACTTTGTTTCTGCCAGGTGTGACTTATTTGCTACAAGGCTAAACTAAACTTTGGAATTAGCCTGCTACGAAGCTGCCACTTAATATAATGCCACTTATTGAAGTAAACCAGGCTTTTTATTTAGCGACCTTGAAGCAATATGCCCCAGGTATGAAGGAACTACTTCCATAGGTAGAGTACAAGTTGAAGCCTGATTTGTGTGATCCATGAGCAATTTCAAATTTTTCAAATAAAACACTTTTTTTTGGTCTGAATCTTGAAGTGGAAGGATAGGTACATATTAAAAAAAAAAAAAAACGACCAAGTAGTTTTCTCTGGACTTTAGTTTAAGTGCAGTGTTTTTGTCTTTCTAATAAATTGTAAAGATACTTATCATACATGATGTTCATTTTTAATACCTTCAGCTTGTGTTTCTGGGCACTGTTACATTACATAGCAATATGGAAGTATTGGGGTTTAAAAAAAAATAGATTTCATGTTATACATGATGAAATGGATTTCAGTTGTTCTACAGTTGTTCACAAAGTCTTGGGACGCTTGTTTAATTCAGCAAAAATGTTGAAAATGTATTGGTTTCATAACAAAAGTCCATTGACCAGTAATGTTTAAGCAATTGTAGTCATTGGCTCTCAAGGTGATACACACAAATGATAGTAGAACCAAGGTTTAAAAATTGAGATTTAAAAAAAAAATATAGGGTGGTCTCTCTTTTTCCAGTGCTGTATATTTTTGTAAACAAATGAATAAACTAATGATTTTTGTTTAAAAAAAAAAAAAAAAGTTTGCAATTTTTACTGAATTAAGCAAGCATCCCAATACTTTCTGTGAGAACTCTGTTGTAGTTCAGGTGTTTGTTTCTAAAATGTGTGTGTCTGTCGCTGACCCTCTCTCCACAAGCACATGTTTGCCTGTGTTGGGCAATTAATTGGTATTTCTCCCTAGATGTATCTGGTCTTGTGTCATGGCCTGGCCTCCAGGCTTATGACCAAAATTCTTAAAATTTATGTTTATGTTGGTAAAAATCAGATTTTATGACTTTATAAAGACATGTAAACTAAAGATGGTAGCACGTATGCATGCAACAGTTTCGGTCTCCTCTGAAGCTATTGTGCTAGCAGGCCACACAGCACACCACATCGACGGGAATAAAAACTCCAGTAAGAGCAGGGGAGGAGGGCTGTGCATTTACTCTAATTATACGTGGTGCTTGAATGTAAACATCATAGACAGGCACTGCTCACCAGATTTAGAGTACATACCAGTAAGATGCTGACCTTTTTATCTTCCGCAGGAGTTCAGTCGTCATTGTTGTGGCGGTGTATGTTTTTTTTCTTTCTTTTGCCCCTGTCCTGTCCCATTATATTAGCAAAGTAGAATGTGTGGTCTGGTTGCCTTGTGTTGTCGGGTCAGAATTGTTCTGCAAAGAAGTATGGGCTGCTACTCCTGTTGCGTACTTTAGATTTATTCAGGTAATCAAACCACCTTCAAACTGGGCAGGAACAGGAAAAGGGAAAAAGAACAAAAAAACCCCAAATACATATACATGTACCAAAAGAAAACATACATATAAACAAAAAAACATATACTTACAGATATAGACATATATGTATAAATGTATAGATACACAATAATGACTGGCCTACCGTGTCTTTCTAGCAGCCCCCTACTCATCAGCCCCTGTGTGTGCATGTGTTACTGTGAACTGATTTGTCATTGGATGTGGTGGGTAATTGATGCTGTCGGGGTGCCGCAGCCCCAACACCCCCGGCCCAAGCCGGAAACAGCTGGGACCAGGCAATCGAGGCCCCCAGCCGCCCTCCATGGCACAAATATTCACAAACACCTGCCCCCGAGACAGCCACCTGCCCAACCCAAAAGGTGTGGTGTACATTCCACTAAGTGCTAATACCAAGACAGCACTAGGTGCCCTGCTAACAGCAATTAGCAAACTACAGACTGCTCATCCTGATGGGATTTTTGTCATAGCTGAAGACTTCAAGCAAATTTGAAAACGGTCCTTCCTAAATTCTACTAACATGTGACTTGTCCTACAAGAAGCCAAAACACATTGGACAATATTTACAGCAACACTAGGAAAGGATACAGTCTCCACCCTCCCCCACTTAGGCCAGTCCAACCACATATTCATTTTCTCACACCTGCATACAACCTCTGATTAGCAAAACAAAGACAACTGTGAAAACCATTGGCTTGGCTTGGCTTTTCTTGAAGGGGCTTCCATTCAACTCCAGATGGAAGAGAGCAACGGGCATAACAGTGTATTGAGTTCTAGTTCACAATTTGGAAGTCACTCCATTCACTCCTCTGGATTCTACCCATCTTAAGCCCTGTCCAGACTGCGATCATGGAGGAGGATATTAAACAGCACTAATTTGACAATCTTCACCAGTAGATGGAGGAGGATTTACTGGCTGACTTCAAACACCTTTGGCTGCAGGCCCAGGTGAAAGCAGCACAGCAAGCTCAAGAAGAGGCACTCCAGACCAGAGAAACCTTAACTAATCACCTGGAGAGGACTTACTGCCTGAAGCAGACTGAATCTGATCCAGAATGAGCAAAAATAGTCACCTCCATTCTTACAGCTGACACTAGTGCAGCCGCTCCTGAACCTGATCATCACCAACTATCAGTTCAGTCCACTGCCACAACCAGTGAGGACACATAACTGGTCACATAACCAACAGTACCTATAGGAGGCCCAATTTCAACGCTATCCCTAGTGACACACCCAGCTTACCAAGAACCCTTTATAGAGTCTTGTCTAAATTGTGGAATTTTGCAATCAGGCACAGACACAACCTAAACCCTCCTGGACTTGGCTGCCTGGTTACAAGTCACAAGAGAAATGAATCTCCAATTTAACAATCTCCATATAGTCTCTCACAAGCGAAATGAATCTTCAATCTACCTTGAACATCTGAACCAATCCCAGAGTCATGTTGAAGGTGGTAAAGGTCCTTATCTACAATGGCAGCCATAGCATGGAGGCTCAAGCAATTCTATACAACTGATCAGAAAGAATTATAGTCTTCTCACTCATTGTACAGCATCTCAAGTTCTCGGGTACTCCTGAAAATCTTCAGCTACAGACAGTCCACCAGAATCTAAAACAGCTAGAGGGATTGAACATTTCATTTGAGATGTTGCTATCTAAGCCTGCAGAGAAACTTCTGATTTCCAATGCCTTCTCTGCTGATGGATTGAGTCTGGCAAAGCATAATTATACTGAAGTTGCACTCCAGAGGACTTATCACCAACTGAGAGGCCTCCTGCTGTTCCCAGTGGAATACATGCAGCTGCTACTCCACTTTGGGTCTGACATGCCTCACCGATTCACTCCGCTTCAGCCCATTCACCAAGGAGCTCTAAGTGGACCCATTGTGATATGCACCCAGCTTGGCTGGTCACTTCAAGGTCCATTGAGTCCTGTGCAGAACTCACATGGTGAGCAATAGTGCCTGCATATTACAACAGCTTCACCCAATTTGGAACTACACCAACATGTACAGCACTTACGGTAAATTGACACATTGCCATATTGCAAGAAAGCAGTAACCAAATGAAAGCTAGACTAGCAAGTTTTTACTCAGCTGCAAACTACCACTGTCAGGGTTGACACAGACGGTGTACAGCGCTATCCAGTTATCATTCTCCATGCACCAAAAGAAGCAGTGTTGCCCATTTTCTGCAGAGTGCAGGCTTGCTTAAGATTCTGCAGGAGCTGAGTCCTTTTGCTTCAAAATACAATACGATATAATGAGCTGGAGCTAGCTGGGTATGTGGCCAAGATCACACCCGAGGAAGCTCATAAAGCCCCACAGTCCTGGTATGTCCTGCACCACATGGCACAATGTGAAGGACAGAATTGTCTTTAACTGTTCCTTTTGGTACCAGGGTCAGTCACTTAATAAACAGCTGCTGCCTGGCCCAACACTAGCACTTTACTACTAGGCATCCTCCTGAGGTGCAGTCAGCACACAGTTGCAGTTAGTGGTCACATGCAAAGTATGTGTCACAAGGTATGCCTATTGCCTAGTGATCAGCCAGTCTTGTACTCTGGTGACTCATGCAGAGGGAAGAGGAGCCAGCTATCTATGAATGGCAAGTCCTTCCATTTGGAACAACTTGCAGCCTGAGCTGTGCAAACTACACCCTCCAACAACGCATCTAGGACCATGAGGCCGATATCATTGGATTGAGTTGTCACACAGGCCTTCTGTGTTGATAACTGCCTCCACAGCACATCAGATCCTGTTGAGGCTAAGGCTGTGGTGGTTGGCTTGAGACAGCTTCTTGAGGAGGGAGGAGTCAAAATCAGGCAGTGGGCAAGCAACTTACCTTCAGTCATAGAGCATCTCGCAACAGATTCCCCAATCTTCTGTTGTCATGAAGCAGTTCTGACCTCCAGGAGCCAACACTTATCCTACAGTGGAACTTCCTAAATGACACACTGGAGTACAAACATCGCACATCAGAGCCTCTTCAGCCCACACTGAACCTTTGCCGGCCAGTATGACCCACTAGGGTTTATCGTCTCATTCACCACAGCAAAGGTTATGTAGGACTTCTGGAAGCAAGACATAAGCTGGGATCATCTGATTGAACCCCCACACCTAAGGGACCAGTGGTTTATCTGGGTGGGAGAACTCCAAAACCTCCTTCAGGTACAGTTTCCAAGACCCTACACATTGGCCTGCGCTGATGCACATACCACTGTCAGGGAGCTCCATATTTTCTACAACGTGTCAGAGAGAGCATACGACTCTGTCATCTACCTGCGCACCACAGAAGATAAACGGGACATTCACATAGTCTTTTTCTGAGTCAAATCTCATGTAGCGTGAAAGAAGTGCTTCTCAATGCCTCGCTTGGTCATCGAGACTCATCTCTTCCCCAAGTCTTGTATGATAATGAGGACCAGCTGGGAAAACAACACATTATTGGCAGCAGCAAGCATTATAGGCACAGCCAGGTGTTGACGGACCACTTCTGGACTTTGTTCAACCAACACTAACTGCTGGGCCTAAGGGTGGAATTAAAGTTAGGTGTTGTTTCCCCCCAGTTCCATTAGCATTACATGCTATGAGATTCGCTACCACTGTTTTCCCTTAATGTGCATTCATGGAAAGACAGTAAGTTATGTTAAGTGTTGGTATTAGCTTCTTGTAGTTACCATCTACGCTGTCATTCATTAACTAATATGACTTTGAATGTGATTCAGTAAAGTAAAGAACACTTACGCTGCTTGCTGGTTTTTGTTTACACATTAGCACAATGTTAGTTGTAGTTAGTTAGTGCTTTAACAATCTAAATGGTAAAGGTTCATTACTTTTCATTATACTTACCGCTGTCGCATTCTTGTTGCAATAAATAGCATGTTTGTTACATCCTTAATACGTTATGACAGTACTGTGGTAGTCTTTACACGCTGAGCATTGGGAGGTTGATTGTAATATTTGCAGCCAGGCTAAATGCTAATGTTATTTATATTCCCACAGACCATGCACACTCACATTTCTCACATCATGCCCAGTCACCTGTCACACACAATAATTTATTCCATCCAGAACAAGGGCAAAATAATGTGTGTGCAACTGAACAAATACAATCGGCCATAACATTATACCCAACAGCCTATTATTATGTAGGTCCCTCTCATGCTGCCGAAACAGTTCTGAGCTGTCAAGGCATGGAATCCACAAGACTTCTGAAGGTGTCCAGTGGTATCTGGCACCAAGACATTAGCAACAGATCCTTTCAATTCTGTTTGTTGTGAGGTGGGACATCCATGGATCGGACTTTTTCATCGTCCATGACCTCATCGCCGGTTCATTGGTTGGCAATCCGTGCACCTCTTTTGGTAGGTACTGACCACTGCATACCGGGAACACCCCACAAGATGCTCTGAAGATGCTCTAACCTGCAGATAATTTTGATTGGGGTGGCTGCAATATGTCTCTTATGATTCCACAAAAAATAATCCATTTATCTTTTTTTTTTTAGTATTTAATGTTAATTCATAACTACTTTAAACTCTGGGTGCATTATTATTCTCTTTCAAACTGAAGATTATACATATGGAAGCAAATGGTCAAAAGAGCATATATTCAATATGAGGAAAAACAATAGATATTTTTACTTGAACAATAGGTTTTTTTGGGGTTAGTTCTTTTGATCCTGTTTTGTTTCAGTGCTGATAGGAAATGTCTGCTTTTCTTGGTCTTGGTTATTAAGAGTCTAGTTAAATTAGGCGCAACCAGATAAAATGGTATACCGCGGATTCCAAGCACACTTTATTTGTGGCTCTTTTAAATTTTAGTTTTCACTGTTTTTTTTTCTCTTCTCTCTCTTTTTCCCTCTCCCTCCCTCTTTCCCTCCTCCTCAACCCCATTTTTTTCCTCTTTTTTCCTCTATTCTTTCTCTCCCTCCTCTCTCTATCTTTCTCTTATTTCAATTCACTTTCCCTGTCGGCTCCGGCTTAATAGTGCTA
>JAAGVU020000038.1:3447371-3466290 GCA_011763525.2 Mormyrus iriodes | reverse complement strand
AATCACAAATCAATCACAAATCAATCACAAATCAATCACAAATCAATCACAAATCAATCACAAATCAATCACAAATCAATCACAAATCCACTTAACCTGACACAAGACTATTCTGACAAAATGACTCACCAGGGAACAGAACAAGGGCAAACACTTAAATACACAGAGAACTAAATCAGGAACAGGCGTGAGGCAAGACAATTAACCAATGAACACAAAACAGGAAATAATCCACAGCTGAAAACAACCAACTCACAGAACAAGGAAACAATGACCAGGTGAAAATCAATTAACTAAACAATGAACGAATACCAACGGTAGGAACTAGGAACTATGTGACAGGAGTTAACTGCTGGGAACAGGGTATACAGAAAAGCAGGGGAACAAAATATACAAACCGAAACCAAGGACACAGGAAATAAACAGAACTCAAATATAATAACAAAACCCAATAAAACCAAACCAGGAGGCTGGACCCAAACCCAGGTGTGGAGGGCTACAGTCTCCATGCCACCAGCTCAGCCCACTGAGCCACACGGTAGCCAGGGATCACTAGAGAAACACAAGGGTAGACCCGACACATGAAGGAACACCACAGAGGGAGGGAGGGAGGGGGGTCGGCAGATGCCGATCATGACAGGCCTATAGTTACCTATTACTGAAGCATCTAGGTTGGGCTTTTTTAAGAGAGGCTTGATGACTGCCACATGAATCTTTTGACAGATCATTCCCACGGAAAAGGAAGAAAAGTTTTGCTCACAATGAAGCAACTATTGACAGCACTCAGATTCCTTGGCATTGAGCATTGTCAAATTTATAGGCAGCAACTGGCAGCAAATCAGGCAGCAATTGACAGTGCTCTGATCCAGTGGCACTGGGCATTATCAGATTGACAGTACTCTAGCCCAGTGGTGTTAGGGGGCATCCAGGAGGAGCAATGGCACCTCCAACCCCAGTAACAGTACCTATACCTCCATTAGCAGCTCCAATGCCAGTAACAGCACCTGTACTTCCATCAGCAACTCCAGACCCAGTAACAACACTTGTACCTCCATCAGCAGCTCCAGACCCAGTAACAGTGCCCCTACCTCCATCAGCAGCTCTGATGCCAGTAATCCATGGTCAGGCAGTTGCATGCAAGGCCAGGAGTTTGGAGTAAGAGGGATAATGGTATGGGGTTGATTTTCAGGGGTTGGGCTAGACCCCTCAGTTCCAGTGAAGAGAACTCTTAATACTTCAGCATACTGAGACATTTTGGATAATTCTATGCTTCCAACCTTGTGGGAACAGTTTAGGGAAGGCCCTTTTCTGTTTCAGCATGACTATGTTCCAGTGCACAAAACAAGGCCCATAAAGACATGGTTGGATGAGTTTGGTGTGGAAGAACTTGACTGACAGAGCCCTAACCTGAACCCCATCAACACCTTTGGGATGAACTAGAATGGAGATTGCAAGCCAGGCCTTCATGTCTAACATCAGTATCTGACCTACAAATGTTCTTCAGGATGAATGGGCAAAAATTTCCACAAACACCCCAAAATCTTCTGGTAAGACTTCCCAGAGGAGCGGCAGTTGTTATAGCTGAAAGGGGGGGGGAACCAACTCCATACTGATGCCTTTGGATTTAGATTGCGATGTCATAAAAGTTCCTGTGGGTGTAATGGCGTCTCAAAACTTTTGTCCATATGGTATATATTCAAACCAGTTTTGAGTGAATTTAAAAGGATAGGTTGCTTTTTAAAAGGTCTATATATTTGAATGTATAGTAAGTATAGTAGTGTTTTACTGTCTGATTTTAACCCAAGTAACATTTTTGTGTGGTATCTCTGTAGCTGTACTTTTACTTAAGTATGAAAATGAAATAAGCCTACTTTTCCCACCACTACTAATGTCACAGAAAGCAACCACCCGCAGCAGTGTCGGCTTCAGAACAAATCTGACAGCTGGGGAGGACCAAAAGAGAAGGGCGATTGCGAATTGTTATAATGAATAATTCAGTAAACAGGCATTTCTATAGTTCATTTCTATAGTTAAAACAAACTGAATTACATAAAATTTTAAATTAATTTGCTTTTGTATTTTTTCTGGAATTATATATTTTAATTAGACTAACATAAATATACAGTATGTATTTTGAGAAAGCAGAGAATGATGGGTTAATGATATTTTTCTATAATTAACCTTAAAAATGTTGATTAACGATGAATTCAAGGCTCTGTGTAGTTACACAGATTGTTCAGGAAATATGTCTCACCCCAGACAGCATACGTACGACGCTTTAAAAGCATCTCTATGAGGTCATTTGCTCACTGGCACAACACCGCAGACACATTGCTACCTAATATTAATTCGACATTCCCCCGATGAGGCTATATAACCCACAACACCATATATATTCATATACTATAAGGTAGATTTGTTACGTTAACCCCGCAAGTAGGCAATACTGTTTAAAACCATGTACCACACAAGCAATGTAACTGATTAAAAGTTATGTTTTTTATTTTAAATATTTACAATATGACAGAAACAGTAACAATAAACCTAAAAGTTATGCTGAGTAAAACAAAATTATTTAAAACAAGCGCTCACTGAAACGAACAATAGCTTATGTTACGATAAAGCGACACCGGCCAAGGTTAACTTTCGTATTTATAACTGATATGTTGACCTAATAGTTACACTATGTTGCATATTATCCTGAGCTTTAATTAAACCAATCGTTTTGCCGCCACACATTCTGAATATATGCAAGTTATGTTAAGACTTTACAACAGAACGATGACGTCAAAGATATGTCTACTTTAAGTCAAACACCAGGAGACATTGGGCTTCAGCTCACAGGGGAGAGCTACCTGCTAATGACGTGATACCTAGTCGGTTACAGGACCTGGGAAATCGTAGAGTTAATAATTGCAACGAGTTGCACCTGTTATGCTCAA
This sequence comes from Mormyrus iriodes, assembly GCA_011763525.2. Classification (NCBI taxonomy): domain Eukaryota; kingdom Metazoa; phylum Chordata; class Actinopteri; order Osteoglossiformes; family Mormyridae; genus Mormyrus; species Mormyrus iriodes. The sequence goes on along the minus strand of JAAGVU020000038.1, from coordinate 3,463,348 downwards.
AGGGAAGCTAGAGGCCACCGTTCTTTACAACGTGTCTTTACTTCACAGTCTTAGTTTGAACACTCGAAAAAACAGAAAATCGGGCTCCGCTTGCCTTTTCGCGACATAAAATTTCTTACAGAGATAATAGGACCATCTTCCCGTGAGTACTATAGGTCGAAAACAGCGGCTGCCCCGACAGCAGAGTTAAGGTAAGCTTTTGACAGTCGGGATATCTTTTACTTACAGTTCCGACATTGTGACATCTAAAAGTTACTGCGCTTCCGTGTCAGTACTATACCTCACACTAATTTGAATGAATCGGTTTTTAGCGTGTTTGTGTCGCTATAGGTATAAGTTGTAAAAACTAAACAATGAATATAAATCTTTCTAATGATGGCACTAATATTAACTGGTGCTTTGTTTGGCGTGTTGGATTGTGCTACACGTAGTTATTTTCGTACTATTACCGATAACAAGCAAATAATAGCCTACAAAATGATAATTTGCATAGTTTGAAGAAATTATATAAGTGATTAGATCAAGTTGAAGTTTTTTGAAGATAATGGTTTGAATGTCAGAATCAGTGGGGATGCTGTGAACGCTACAAAATATAGCTTGTACTTCCTCTTATTTATTTAAATTTGTTTCCTGTTTTTTTTTTTTTGTCGGAAATGGTCGACAGCTTTGGTATGATTTGCACAACTAGAAAACCAGAAACTCATGTTAGTAGATGCCCATAGATCCAAGGTGTTTATCAATTATTCATCTTATAATGCAAGTTATATAAGAGCCAATTGTGATTAAGGATAACAGGAAGGAGAGGAAGGCAGTTTAATCTGAAGCACAACTAATTTGTCTAAATTGTGACATTAAAAATAATTTGAGTATAACTAATATATGTATGAGAGAAATGACAAACCTGTGGGAAAATGTCTGTAGATCTTTACTTGTTGAGATTTTTTTTTTTTATTATTATTAAAATGAGTTTTAGATTTCTGTGAAGCCTGCATAGCCAGCAAGGTGTTCTTAATAATAGCATTGTAACCACTGTGGACATTTTACAATAATCCATAAAAAATTAACAATGCATTTGTCAGTTTTTGACACCACAATGGCAGATGAATGTTGTATTTGCTTAAATGATCAACTGAACCTGTTCCGTCACACACAGCCATGATGACATTCACACTTGGCTTAAATATTGCTGTATAGACTTGCCACACAGGTATTGAGGGGTGGGGTGGTGCACATATTTTCTTTGTAATATTTACAAATATAGTACAAATACACTTAAAACTTACTTGCATAAAGAAATGATTGTCACATTCACAGGCTAGGGAGGGGGTGTTGATAGAAAACCACAAGGCACTAGCTGGAACTGGTGTTTTATATGAATTGTAGAAGCTGCCATGTTTGTACTCCTTTGTACTTCCTCCCATGTGACGTTTTCCATTTGCGTAAAGCATATCTCAGAGCTGATACCAAAGTGGAGGAACGACATTACTGTGTTTGTTTTGGCAGTGCTCCATAATACGATTTAATTTATACCAGAGGTGGGGTGGGGCACTCTGGTCCTTGCGGTCTTAAGTCCGTACAAGGTACACTGGTTTTGATCAATGTATGGGTGCATGAATCTGGCTTGATTGGTGTATCTCATGAATTTCCTGATATGGGCTCTAGTATGATTGACTCAAAGCTGCTGTCCATGAACTTTCACATTTTGAGGGTGTGTAATATTGCAGCCTAAATAAGGTTTTGTGTGTACTTGAGCCGATTTTAAAATAAATTGTTATTTGTAAGACGACATTAAATATGTGATTTGTTCCTATATAAGCACGCAGGAGGTCTTTGGACAGTACTTAGCTTTAGAGGTTTACCTTATGTTCCTTAATGCGGATCATGTGCAAAATCGCAGTTCAGCTAAATTCATTTTGTATTATTGCTATACACCCGAGTTCCACATATTGCATACAGAACTTCATGTTCAGTCTCTAATTCTGAGCTCATCTACTACTTAAAATGATGTTGAATAAAGGGAAATTCAAAGCAAAATGTTTCCAAAACAAAAAAATGTACTGCATATGTCAATAATCAAGGAATGTTACTGTTTAACCATCTGTTATTGACAGGATCCTTTTCTGTTGTGAATTGTTTGAAAAGTCATGGACAACAGAATTTATAGGTTCTGAATATAGTCAGTATTTTTGATTTTAAGTATTTGCAGCATGTATTCCTCATTGAACTTGCTGATAGACTGTAGACACCTTTCGCTCATCAAAATATTTTCAGTTATGTCAATTCTTTCTTCGTTCCCAGTAAAGTTGTGTGTAGATGCTGAAAAATTTTAACAAGACTGTAAACAACTGACTGTGAAACAGGCTTCCTGATACATGTGCCCCCCTTGTCTTTGCTCTGACAGCTTGCTGCACGTTGTGGGCTATGCGTCTGCTCCTTCGCCGCCGCATCACCCCCTTGAAGCTGGTGCTGGTAGGAAGCACAGTCTTCGTGGTAGCTTTGGTAGTGCTGCAGCGTGATGTTGGTTTTAAGAACCAGCCGGACCCCTGGCTCCAGGACCTGGTGGAGCGCAAAGAGCGAGTCATGGGTATAGTTAGGGAAGCTGTCCAGATGTTCCAAATCAGAGCCCCGCAGCCTCTGCCATCAGAGCTCCAGCCTGCAGCCGACATCCACTGCCCTCCCGGTTTTTACAGCCAGGCAGAGCTTAAGCCTCACCTTGAGAGGCCCCCCCAGGATTCAGAAGCCATAGGGGCGGATGGTAAGGCATTCCCTGAGACCAAGCTGTCAGCTGCTGAGGAAAAGGAGAAAGAAGAGGGCATGACCAGGCACTGCTTTAACCAGTTTGCCAGTGACCGCATTTCGCTCCACCGAAGCCTTGGTGAAGACACACGCCCCCCAGAGTAAGAACAAGAGTGTTACCATAATCATGTACTGCCTCTCAGACCAGAATAGTGACGTTTCCTTAAACTACTCAATAATATCAAGACTCATAAGTCTGCAGGTGAGCTGTCTAGAGAAAAGTTTGGATATTTGCTCTGCTCTATTTAATCCTGCATATAAATCATTTGAACTCTACCCGAACACCTGTCCATCTGTGTAATTTTTTGCATCAGTTGTTTTTCCCACACTTTACAAAAATGACTCTTATTCCCTTATTTTGAAACTGTACCATCAGACTGAAAACCGTAGGCCATTGTCCTTATCCACAGTAGTGCTGACCAGCGTGCTCTTGTACCGTCAGGTGCGTGGAGCGAAAGTTCCGCCGTTGCCCTCCACTTCCCACAACAAGCGTGATCATAGTCTTCCACAATGAAGCCTGGTCCACACTACTGCGTACTGTCTACAGTGTGCTTCACACTTCTCCAGCTGCCTTGCTCACCGAGATCATACTGGTTGACGACGCAAGCACAGCAGGTAGTATGTCTGAGTTTTAGCTCTTAATTGCTTTATTAAAGTCATTTGATTCCAGCTTATCCTGTACAGGGCCGTGGTGAACCTGGAGCCACAAGGCAAGAGGCAGGGATACCAGTCAATTGTGGAATGTACACATGCATTCTTTCATTCTATGGCTAGTGTGCTTGACAGCCTGTTTTTGGACTGGAGAATCCACACAACACGGGCAAACTCCATAAAGTGCTGCACCTTAAAGTGAATGGGCATGTGGTTACATTATTGTAAAATGTTCACAGTGGTTACAATGCTATTATATATAGTGAATGTAGTTCCATTTAGCAGTTTCCATTGAAGCATATAATCCATGTCTTTGTATTACTAAGCAAGTGATTTTATAGATGTATGATATTTGTCTGTTCAGTTCATTTTACACTATTATAAGCCTATAGTTGGTTTTTCACATTCTGCAAGGTATTTTGTCTGTTTTTCTTTGTGTAAGTGGCTGTAACCAGTTATTTTGCATAAATGGTTACCAAAGTTATTTGGATCATGAACATGGGGAGAAAGTTTGACTTCTCAATAGTTAGGAAAATGATTTGAACAGGAAATGGTTTGAACTTGGTCAGGAAAGGCTTGTACAGGTATTATCTTCTGTACTAGTTTGTATTCGGCTTTGTACCTAATTTGCATATTGTGCGCCATGTACACTTACTGGCCACTTTATTAGCTACACCTCGCTAGTACCGGGTTGTACCCCCTTTTGCCTTCAGAACTTCCAAGGTGCTTGAAACATTCCTCAGAGACTTTGGTCTATGCTGATATGACTGCATCATGCAGTTGCTGCAGGTTTGTCAGCTGCCCCTTCATGAGCAGAACAAGAAGTTTTTATTCAAGTTTTTATTTTTTTTTGACTAACATTAGATGTTGCTACTTGATTACTCTGTTATAGGGGCCATAATATGATGTGATCAGTATTTGCTATGTTACAGTGTTCGGCTACTGGTCTTGAAGAACCTTTCCTTTGACACTCCATTTTTCAGAACACCTGAAGGACCGCCTGAAGGAATATGTGCGTGCCCTAAAGGTAGTCCGTGTGGTACGCCAGCTGGAGAGGAAAGGTTTGATCACAGCCAGACTTCTGGGGGCCAAGGAAGCCCGGGGAGAAGTGCTCACCTTCCTGGATGCCCATTGTGAGTCTTCCAGAATGCAGCATTAGTTATTCAACATTGCTGCTTCTAATTAGGGGGATCTGAAGTGTCTGGGATTATATGTCAGGTTTATATGTGAACAAAGAGGTCTGCCTAACAGGTATAACAGGCTTACATTTAGATGAGTCTTTCTTGTTAGTGAAATTTCAAACAGTTTTTGTTGGTGGCAACTGGCCAAACAGGATACAATTTTTTTTTTTTTTTAAGGTTCTTTCAGAAACCAAGTGTGAGTGTTAGCGTTGGCCAAAAAATGTAAATTACAGATTTATTTATGAAATGCATCTAGTAATTTTTAATTTTTTATTTTTCCCCCTGTCAGACCATGAAAATCATATAGTACTGCTCTCCTGTTTGGCTGTTGTATAACGTATAGCTCAGATATAGGTATAACTAAGAGGGAAAAGCTGTAGCCAACACTCTGGGTTCCCCTGTCCAGGTGAGTGCTTCCATGGCTGGCTGGAGCCCCTGCTAGCTCGCATTGTGGAGGAACCCACTGCTGTGGTGAGCCCCGAGATCACCACCATTGACCTCAACACCTTCCAGTTTAACAAGCCTGTGGCCACAGCCCGCGCACACAACCGTGGAAACTTTGACTGGAGCCTGACTTTTGGCTGGGAGGGCATCCCGGAGTATGAGCAGCAGCGGCGCAAAGATGAAACATACCCTGTCAAGTGAGCAACAGATACTCCATAGTTGCAGTGTCCAAATACGATAGCCTTGCATTTCTTATTCATCCAGATGCAGCAACATTAAATAAACTCTTTTTATATCCACAGTGACAGTACACCATCCAAGTAAAAGATCAATTGCTAACTTTGAAGCTTACATGTCATGGAACTTTTTTAGTATTTTATTCCAGTCCTAGGTCTAACTAAATTTTTGCTGTTTTCACTGGCCAGAGAGTGAGATTGAAAAATTCATATTAAATACAGTGAAGGGGAAATGCAAATAAATACATTTAACATACATTAGTTTGGAATAACTGTTTTTACATATTTTTGGTAGAAAATATAATTGAATTTTTATTCACCATGTTATAATTAAATTGATCAGAAATGATAGTCAATGCATTGAAATGTTCTGACTTTATTTCAAGTAAAGGTTCTATTCTTCAAGCAACCAATTTTAAATTAATTCCATCTAATGAATATAATTATTCAAAGCGATTTACAGTTGAAAAAGCAATGTCAACCAGTCCCTGGAGCAATTGGGGATTTTGCTCAAGGGCCAAATGGTGAAATAACTTGAGGAACCACAGCATTTGAACTGACGACCTTCCCATCTCAGGTCCTAACCATTTAGCTACACACCGCCCATAAATCATTTTTATCAAAGAATCTTCATTTGCTGCGATTATAGCTTTGCAGACATTTGACATTGTAGCTGTGAATTTTTGAAGATACTCGGGGGAAATTGCAATCCACACCTGCGGGAGCTTATGGTGAAGCTCTTCCCACATGAGGGTTCAGGTTAGGGGTGTCACAATACACCGGTATTGACGATAACCGTGATATTTAAAAAATGATTTATCAATATCGTGTTAATAGTACACGTGATATCACAAATAATCCAGCACTAGTAACTATCTGATTCATACTCCAACATAGTCAGTAGCAGTATTGCTGCCTAACACTGGTTTCCACCAGTGCTTAATTTGTGAACTCTGAACTGTGAGTATCATTATTTGACGAGGTGGAACGCACTGACTTTGAATGATGTCACACAAACAGCAATAATGTAACTAACAGGTGTCATTAGGAAATATTGCATCAAACTGAAAAACAGATTTACCCTACTGGATGAGTGTAATGGTCCAGAAAGTAACTTCATCTATTTTAATGGCCAAAAAGTGGATTTTTTTCTGTGCGCATATGGTGCAGTTTTTCCCTCTCAAATCAAGTTAGATAAGCAAAACATACTGTAAAAATATCCTGCAATTTTATGGTAAACCATATTATTTACATTGAAGGCAAACTACAGTGGTTGCTTTGTTTAGAGAGCAGTAGTTCCGCTGACAGAAAAAAGTCTTTCTTTGCTTGCCATTCTAAGTGTTCACTCTGGTCAGCCAATTCCAGTTCTGGGATCAACACTAATATCTAAATAGCCCATTTGTTAAATACAGTTGTGCTCATAAATTTACATACCCTGGCAGATTTTGTAAAATGTGTACCATTCTTTAAGGGAAACATTTTTTTTTAATGGGACTCAAATTAAACGGAGACATCTCAAAATGACACAATCATTAAAGAAAACATAACAAATATGAAAATATTGAGCTGGTCCCTGTTCAAACGTTTGCATACCCTTAGTTCTTAGTACTGTGTATTCCCCCCTTTAGCATCAGTGATGGCTTGTAGTCTTTTGTGATAGTTGTGGATGAGGGACTTAATTTCTCAGATGCTAAAGATGCTCATTCTTCTTGGCAAAAAGTCTCGCATGGACTGCACATTTGAGATCTCCCCAAAGTAGCTCAGTGATATTTAGGTCAGGAGACTGTGATTGCCACTCCAGAACCTTAACTTTTTTCTGCTGTAGCCAATGATGGGTCAATTTGGCCTTGTGTTTGGGATCATTGTCATGTTGGAAAGTCCAGGATTGTCCCATGTGCAGCTTCCGGGCTGATGAGTGCAAATTGTCTTCCAGTATTCTCTGATCGCAAGATGAATGCAGCATGTTGTTATGAACTCTGTCCAAATTCCCTGTGCCACTGTAATTCGCACCCCCCCAAAACATCACAGATCCACCTCCATGCTTCACAATAGAGATGGTGTACTTTTCGTCATAGGCCTTGTTGACTCTTCAGCAAACATAGCGTTTATGGTTGTGACTATAATGTTCAATTTTGGTAACAAACTCTCAACTCTTTGGACATCTTTTTATATCGTTTTCCTGTTTTATAAAGTTGAACAACCTTATCTCTCAGGTCCTTTGACAGTTCTTTTGCTTTCCCCATGGCTGAAATGTGCAGGTGACTATCAAGAGCCCAGAATCTCACTGCCTTTTTATACACAGGCACTAATTACAAGCGAACTCACAGGTGTGGACAATTCCACTTATTATCCAGTTTGTGCGTGCGTGCGTGCGCACGCGCGCGCGTCAGGCCAAAACTTCAAGGGTGTGTAAACTTTTGATCAAGGCCATTTGGGTGCTTCCACTTGTCATTATGATTTTAAAAAAACAAACACAATAATAAATGGCTTCACCAAACCGGTAATGAAAGAGAAATGAAATGAATGAAAGGGAGAATTCTGGGCATGGTCAATCATATTTTCTAAAAAATGGCCAATATTTCACAAGTTCTGCCAGGGTATGTAATTTTATGAGCAAAACTGTATTACTTTATTTTCATCAGTTTAAATTGTTGTAATGCAGCGACATGGTATTTTGGTATACTTATAGCTTTGATTCACTCACACCTGAAATGTAGAGTTTGGCGTATTTTGTGTTTGTTGCAGCCATATGTATAACACGGTAATTCAGTAGGATCAGAAAAAAAACTTGCATTTCTCTAGTTGTTTGTCCTATTGGCATAAGACTTTGATGCAGCATAATAGTGACAGCTGTCATGGACATATACAGTCACCCCACCAGGGCTGTGGTACCTGACAATACTCGTAAACGCACATTGAGAAAAGTGTAGGTGCTATGCAGAACTTTTAAATGGACAAAAGTAGCCAACTTTTTAATTGGACAAAGAACATAAATAATCCAATCCAAATAATATGAACCTGATTGTCGTTAAATATTAGTGGTGTCACTACAATATTTCATAAGAAATGGGGTGTTGGACACCGCAGTCTGCAGGAAGTTCTAATGAACAGTAAGCACAAAGGGGTGGTTTTATCCCCGGCTGTTTTTTCACTATCTATGTAGTATCATTTGGCCAAAAAAAGGGACAAAACACACAAATTTAAAAATGAATTTTACTGGTAGCATTATAATTATTTCGTTCAAATTCTCTGTAGACACGAGATGGTATTATGAATCCTTTTGACCACAATCATCGTGCAGTGGAAATCTAATATTGTGACGGCTCTAGTTAAGATCTGGCTGATCTGTCCAAGGCTTACTGTTTCTTCTCCAAATATAGGTCTTGCATATCGTAGAAGTATGCTAAAGATTGTTGTCCTGCTGCATGATGAAATTTACACCAATCAAGCACTGATCACATGGGATAGCATGATGTAAAACACAATGGTAAACTTTCTGCTTCATTATTCCATGCACTCTGTCTCCCACCTTATTATATTTCAATCACCACTTAACACAAGGCATTGAGCAGTCCTCAAGCATCCATTCATTTGCTCTTACTTACATATGTTCTCCTCCTTGATCCAAATATCTCAAACTTTCAAATTCATCCATAATACTCTTATCCAGTCATCTACCATGCAATTTTTGGACCATTTTAACCTTTTCTTTATTTGCCAATATGGCATTGTCTTTAAAACTGTCTCTAAGGCCGGCATCCCACAATCGTCTATACACTGTTGCAATTATCACTCATCTTGGGCATGTACTATTCAAAGAGTCAGCCAACTAAGAACTACTGAAGGTATCCTATTGCGTGCATTTGGGCCTTCAACTTCTTTTTCCTGGTTATATCCAGTTTGCCCTTTTCTCATATGACAGTAGTAGACACCTTGCTATGAAGATTAGTTTCTTGGCAATCTGACACATGAAATAACTTTTAATTTCACAGATAGACAATAGACTGTCATGTTTTTTGAAGGAGCTGTTTTGTCTTGCCCATTTTTGAACCCAGAATTGAACTTTCGCAATGCCAGTACTGTGCATCCCAAAGGAAGACAATTTGTTTGTTTTATTGAACAGAAAAACAGCTGTGCTAACACATTACAAAAGTTTTGAATTAGCATTTAAACATGATTAACTAAGGATGAGCTGAGAGATTTTACCATTAGGACTTCGGAGTAATGGCTGTCATGTATAAAATGTGGAAAAAATCTGAATAATATAAATGAATTCTTTCAAGTCGCTTGCAACATTAATAAGGTTTTGTCTCTATTTTATAACGAATTTAATGGTTCCTTGGTTAAATATGGCAATTCTTTAAAAAAAATTCAGTGATTCTAAATGTGAACACTAGTGTAAAGGTGTGTGCATTGTGATAAGAGAGTAAAACAAGTTTTGTCTTGAATAGTCATTAAATACTTATCGGTTGTTATTCAATTGGGAGTCAACTTACATATGTAAATGTCACAGTTACTTTTATTTAATATGATACTACTAAAATAAATCATTAGTAACAACATAACCGTACAGTATTTTTCTTTTCTTTTCTTTGCAGAACTCCAACCTTTGCTGGTGGTCTCTTTTCAGTTTCGAAGTCCTACTTTGAAAAAATTGGAACCTATGATGACAAAATGGAAATATGGGGGGGTGAGAATGTGGAGATGTCTTTCAGGGTTAGTAGTGTTTTCTCTCGCATCTGCTTTTTCAAATCAATATTTATTACTTGACCATATAAGGGCCTGATTCCTTTCTGAAAATGTTCTTACATTAATTCCCTAAGAGGGAGATCCAACCAGAATACTGCACTAAGCTTGATTTTTGTTTTATTTTCCGTCACCCTTTTTTAACACTACATAGCAATATTGTGGTATTTTCATCATGGCAGGGTCTTATGCTCATTTCTGGATTCTAGTGCTAAGATTCCCAAAAAAACCACAAGTACTTGTGGTTGAATATTTGAAAATTTTGCTACAGTAAAAGATATTAGTTTCAGAATTACCAGTCAAATCCTTTTGCCACAGAGCATTATTTGCACTTTTTTGTAAATGTAGTGGTTTGTGTCCTGGAAAGACTTATTACCCATGTGTGTGTCCATGTGAGCAGGTTTGGCAGTGTGGTGGCCAACTGGAGATCATCCCATGCTCTGTGGTGGGCCATGTATTCCGCACCAAGAGCCCCCACACCTTCCCCAAAGGCACAGAGGTAATCACGCGCAACCAGGTACGCCTGGCCGAAGTCTGGATGGATGACTACAAGAAGGTTTTTTATCGGCGCAACCAGAATGCTGCAGCCATGGCCAGAGAGGTAAGAGTCCTGAGTACCACTGGCTTTTCAGAATCTTCAGAATCAGATTTGTTGTATGTTAATTCACGCAAGTATTTTGGTTCTGGCCAGTCATGGCTCTCAAGCTATAATGACAATATACAGACAATAAACAATATAAAAGCAATATACAGATAAAAAAATAAATAAATAAATAACTACATATATACATGAAGTGCAAAGAACAATAATGAGACTCGTATGGAAATGAAATTGTGGTGTTTGAGCATTATATTTGTAGATATGACAATTTGTTATGCAGTTTCACCTCTTGATTCCATGAATTTTTCTTTTTTGGGTAGGATTTCTACCAAAGTCCAAAAAACAATATCCACAAGAGAACATCTTGGTCCCATAGCTGTGTTGCAAGGGAATAAGCAGTTAACCAGTCATTGTATGTGTAATTCGCATACATACAATCCATAGTCTATAGGTATTTAACATGAAGGAGCTAATTACTTTCACTTTCATTAGACTACAGTTCATTAGCCACGCATTTAAAAACCAAGCTGTACTTACTCTGTAACATATCCCACCACATTCAGTGGTGGCTACTGACTAATTTTTAGTGAAGCAAACCCCATATATTTCAGATGTGATCATATATTAGTCATTCCTATTAATATTATTGTAAAATATTCATTAAACTGTAGTCCAAAACATTTTTCATTGGTTGCTAATTTCAATCATATGTAGCTCTTTAGCCTGTTTACCGAGCCTTCGATTGTGTTGGACTGTTAACCTTGTGAGCTGATGCTTAGAAAGTGATGCTGACTTTTTTTTTTTTTTTACAATTTTCATCCTTTTTCTGAAATTGTCATTACAAAAACACAAGTAAAATTAATGGTGTGACTTGATTAAAATGTGTAGGATACACAGCTTTGCATTACTGTTTTGTTTGTGTACAACACAAACCCAACTATAAGCACGTCTGTGAACTCTGTAGTTCCCTTTGCTGTCAGAGATTTCAATCTCATTGTGTCCCCTAAATGCCAGGTCCTGCCAACCTAAGAATTAATTTGCAGAAATCAACCTTTTCAGAATGTGTCTTGTGGTTTTGTCACCATGTCATTGTTTGGTTTACTGAAGATGCGTGCCTCAGTTGAACAATCTATCAATCCTCATTAGGGTTGCAACTTTCAATCTAAAGAAATGGGAGAAGCCACCCCCCACCCTCCATGGTTCATCATGCAGCCAAAAAAAACAGGACTCATTGTGTTCAGTTTTGATTATAAAAGAAATGAATACTTATTTATGGTATATGCACAGGATTAGCGGCATCAACAAGAGTTTTTACAAATCAAAGTATTTTTAACTCATGGCTCTTTGACTTAGAGTATACCAATTCTTTGTGCACAAACGAACAAGGAATACTGGTAAATAAGTGAAGTTATCTTGCCTGATATTCTGAATGGTTAAACGTGTTGATTATCTTCCTGTCAGGAGCATGCGTAACTGGAGAGACTAAGTGAAGCATTCTTCACTGGGATATTTTGTGTGATATGTTACACCTGTTTTTGGTGAGGCACAGCTTCGCCTGTTGTCTTCATTGGTCTTCTAATTAATATGTAGATTTGATTATTGCCTTATTTGCCTTTTTCTACTTTTACCTTGAAATTATTCGTAAAACCATTGCAGCACAGTTATGGAGACATTTCTGATCGCTTGAAGCTGAGAGAAAGTCTACATTGCAAAAACTTCACCTGGTACCTGAAGAACATCTACCCAGAGATTTTTATCCCGGACTTGTCCCCAGTCCATTTTGGAGCGGTAAGTAGCTTATTTTCTTCTAGAATTTACAGTAGCATCTGGGTGTAAAACATGGAGAACAGAGCTATAGCAGCCAAAATCTGTTGCTGTTATGTTCATCCAACATAATTGTGTACACAGATCAAGAACTCAGGCTCACAGAGTTGTCTTGACGTGGGGGAAAACAACAATGGAGGAAAGCCACTTATTATGTACACTTGCCACAACATGGGTGGAAACCAGGTACTCTTTGCTACGGTGGCCTAATATATGGATAATGGTAAATCCAGCGGTTTAGTACTTTTGATTTTGCTGATGTAAGTGGTTTCAGAGTATTGGTGTAAAATGACTTCAGTCTGACAGACTCCAAGTGAAGCAATGGGCAGAAAACAGTTTAACTTTGAAAGATGGTAGACCGGAATTCCTGTATGATAACCAGTTGTTTGAAGACATTATGTATTGTTTGTAAAGTTCCTCACCACTTTCACTGTGCCTTTCCAGTACTTTGAGTATACATCCCACCAGGAATTGCGGCACAACATTGGGAAGCAGTTGTGTCTGGAGGCTTCCACCGAGTCCATGCCTGTCAAGATCGAGCTATGTGCCCGTAAGGGCCGGGGCACCTCTGTTATCCCCAGCCAGGTGTGGGAGTTTACCATGGTAAGCAGCTCTCAGCATCTGACAACTCTAAGTTACGTGATCTTTCTTGTCCTGGATTTGAATGAAAACAACATCCATATGGCCCGCTGGGAAATTCCTTAAACAGCACTGCCCTAGGTGATGGCTTGCTGATGGTCAGCTAGTTCAACAATTATGAAATATGGTGTACACTTGTGGTGTACAGCGTCAGCTTGTTTTGCGCTAAAGTAAAGACTAATTGCATAATGTAATACGGTGCTTGGTGTTTGTCATGACTGTTTCCAGGACAACCTTTTGCTGAATCCACCTTCTAGAAAGTGCCTGGCCTTAAAGGAAAAACAGATTGTAATGAGCCATTGTAACCCAACTGACTTCAGCCAGCACTGGGGATTCAGCTGATGATGGACAGGTAAAAGTCTGAGGGAGAACTGCTCCAAAAGTCCCCCTCCCTGTGGACTCCCTGCAGAAGGGACTTACCCCCTGCCCTTTCTGCCGAATGTAGGCAGTCTGAAAGCACTGGACTCCAAGGAAGAACCAATGGTTGTCCTGAATAGGAACACGGCAGATTGTATATTGTGGGAAAAGAGTTGGGTGCTGGTTTTTTTTTTTTTTTTAATGATTCTTGTTTGGAGAAGGTGGGGACTTTTGAGAATTTGCATTATCAGAAGGCAGCTTAACCTCCACCTTTCATATGTCCGCATTTACGTATGGTTTTTGTATGAGCTTCAGAATCGATGACAAAATTTGTTCCATCTCTGCTATGATCTCTTATTCAGAGAACCAATGATTGTAAGTGCCTAGTTTTTCTCAAACAGTGTTTTTCAAATTATGTCATTGCCCAAGTTTTGGGAAAACAGGCATACTGTGAGGGTGGAAGACTGGGTCAGTTTGTGTTGAGGGAACCCTGACGAGAAACCTATGTTCGCAATGTGTAAATTAGTTTTCTCTCAAGCTGCAGTCTTTGCTGGTGTCAGTAGTACTCCTGCTCTTAAATTAAACATGATTCATGACTTCTATGTTTCTGGCCTGGCTAAGAATTGATTGTATTTTAGTGAAAGATCTAAAGATAAGAGTGACTGTTAAAGGTTTGATTCGGGTTAATATAAAACCAATGATATGTACTAGGAAGTTTCATATGGGTATATTTGCTACCTTCCCTGCTTTCCCCAGCTAAATGGCAGATAAGAATGTGAAATGAAAAATTATATGGTCAAAATGCATCATCGCACATAGTTCTGTTTTAAGGTGACCATTTCCATGAAGGAATTATTTAAAAATCTGGGATGTGCTTGCTTTGGAGTTGTGTAACATTTTTGTAATGCCACATTTTTGATATTTAATGCTAATCAATATTTTTTTGATTTAAGAAAATGTTTGACTTTGATTCATTCATGACAATGGATCCAATCTGAAAATATTACTATGATTGTCTAGATATTTTATCATATTTCTGTGAATGATATGTATGCAGAGGGCAGAGCATGGCCTATTTTGCAAAGTGCTGCAATACAATTTTCCATTAATTTATTCATTTGAATTTCTGTGACATCATCCACCCCCATGAATCACTTTTTTTTTTTTTTTTTTGTATTTTAAACTTTGCATGTGTGTTTGGATGTTTCTTTCCTGTCTGCTTTTTTTTGAGATTTGTTTATTCCCCCACATATCGCAGCACTGTGCTTTCTGACATCTTGGATAATATGGTTGTTGGTATGGTCTGTTGAGAAAGCAATCTTCAATATGACATGAATATGTGAAAGTTTTTAAATATACTTTCGTTTGAATTTCTGTTGCTCTGCGCATTTGGGTGTTAAATATATTTTAAGTATTCCTGAAAAAGTAAGTATGTCTTGTGTTCAAATTATGATTGCATATTGTAAATGTGGGGCTGTAAGCTTTGCTGGAGGAGAAATGCTGGGTTTTACCTCCCCGGCTCTGTGTGTGGTACATGAATGCATTTCCTCCAACACACTAATGGTGTGTTATTCATTTGCATTGGTGTCTTAAATTTCCTCACAAAGTACAAATAGTAGTCCCCCTGTATCTGCGGGTGATATGTTCCAAGACCTACCGCGGATGGCCAAACTACAGATAATGGCTCACCATCCATGGACCCTATATATAATGTGATTTTCGTATACGTGCATGTGGTGTTAAGTTTTAATTGATAAATTACACACAGGAAGACATTACCAACATTAAATAATACTAAAGGTACATTATACAGCATTGTACAGTACTACAGCGGGGAAAATAAGTATTGAACACATCACAAATTTTCTAAGTAAATATATTTCTAAAGGTGCTATTGCCATGAAATTCTCACCGGATGTCGATAACAACCCATCCAATCCACACATGCAAAGAAATCAAACCATAGAGGTCCATACATTAAGTCAATGCCTGCCCAGCCTCCTGCCAAGACCTGACCTCCTATAAAAAAGTGTCCTGTCCTAAAGACCAATCAAATAAATTTTTTATTAATCTGGTAGTAAGCAGTGTTCCATGAACATTTTCCATGAATTTCGCCGAAGGCGGAATAATTAAGTTACAGACCCTGTGTCGTGAGTTATTTTATTCCTTGATATAATTGTGTGTGTGTGTGTGTGTATGTATATATATATGTATATGTATGTATATGTATATGTATATGTGTATATGTATATGTGTATATGTATATGTATATGTGTATATGTATATGTGTATATGTATATGTATATGTGTATATGTATATGTATATGTATATGTGTATATGTATATGTATATGTGTATATGTATATGTATATGTGTATGTGTATATGTATATGTATATGTATATGTGTATATGTATATGTATATGTGTATATGTATATGTATATGTGTATATGTATATGTATATGTGTATATGTATATGTATATGTGTATATGTATATGTAT
>JAAGVU020000038.1:3424360-3447271 GCA_011763525.2 Mormyrus iriodes | reverse complement strand
GAAGGCGAAAGGGGGTCAAACACCGTATTAGTATGGTGTTCCTAATAATCCTTTAGGTGAGTGTATATATATATGTATATATATGTATATATATATGTATATGTATATATATATGTATATATATGTATATATGTATATATATATATGTATATATGTATATATATATATGTATATGTATATATGTATATGTATATATATGTATGTATGTATATGTATATATGTATATATATGTATATATGTATATATAAAATCTCACACACACACGCCCCAAGAAAATGTATGTTAATATTGTAAAATGAGAAATCTGTAACTGTAAATCTTGTAACTGATACAGGTGTAACTGTCATACACATTAAGCATTGAGATGCAAATTATTAAGTGATATTATTGTTCAATACCTATTCATTGATAACGTATTGACAGGGATTCTGCATAATAATTATCTATTGAATTTTCCAATTATAACAAATATTAATTCTTTCCTAACGTCTTATGTGTATATTTCATGTAAGTATAAATATTTAAGACAGATTTTGATCAGTATTTGGGATGAAAAGGCTAACGGTTTCAAGGTAAACCACGGTAAAATTCCCAACTGTTAGTATTACAGTTACAGTTTTTGATTATCATTAAAACTATGGGGATCACAATCTTGCTTTGACATGGGAGGAGTCAAGCCCTTGCTGACTATGACCAGGAATGCACAGTGTATGCTCCACATCATGACGTCAGCATTGGCAAAGGACGTTTTAGGGCCACAAAGAAAATTGTGGCACTAGGGGTGGAATCAACAAAAAGGTACAGTGATATGAGCGATTCTGCTGATTATCTCCCATTGCTCTGATACTTATGCCTTTAGC
Organism: Mormyrus iriodes; assembly: GCA_011763525.2. Lineage (NCBI taxonomy): Eukaryota > Metazoa > Chordata > Actinopteri > Osteoglossiformes > Mormyridae > Mormyrus > Mormyrus iriodes. Next base: position 3,446,411 of record JAAGVU020000038.1, on the reverse strand, counting down.
TGATTTATATTGATCCTGCTCTGTGTCAGGTGCTTAGCTGGAACACACAGTTCTGCACAGTGGCCAGCCTGTAACAGGACTGTGGAGGCGTTGTTCGGTAAGCTGTGCCTGACCAAACCCAAAGCATGTTGATGCTGTTAGACTGTCCAGGTGGACCCTCATCATCAAGCTTCATTAATAAAGCTTTTTGCATCACAAATAGCTGCAAATAATATTGAATTATTGGGGTAAACTGCCTTAAATCTTTTCACGTGTAGGTATTGCAGACGTACTTGGGTACAGGAGTGTGATATTCTGCACCAGGGCATACATCCTCCAGGGGCACCAGTGTCCTGTCTCATGGAGCAGCACTCAGCTGCAGCAGAAGGTCAGTCTCACCTCTGCCTCCACAGACAACCCTCATATCTTTGTTCTTCCTCTGAACGCTGCTGGAACTGCAAAGACAAAAAGACGCCTGCTCAAAACATCACCTGTCATTCCACAACAAAATCTATATGCAGCTGCCCAAGGACTAACAGGCTCAGGTTTAGTGCCACTGTCTCCAGCTCCCCTCTCAGTCAATCAACCCAGTACTCCAGTCCTGCTGTTGTTTCTCATTTCTCCTGTGAGTGGGAACTTCGCAGCAGCAACTTCTCAGGCATCATCAACACCATACACCATGCAAAGATACCAGAGGAGGAAACTGCAGAGGGAGCAGACTGGCATACAGACTCGCAAATATGTACGACAGAGCAATGTCATCCTGTGCAGAATGTGCAACAAAGAAAGAAAACCACCAACACATGAGCAGTATTTTGGAAGCCACAGTGCCACAGGCTGAGTGGAGGGAGAGCCTGGCTGCTCATGACTATGGGAACCAATGAAAAACATTAAAAACAATGGCGCTCACACGCACGCATGCACACAGAATTATAATGTTTATGTTTTCAGTGTGTTTGTAGTTTTAATATTTTTGATTAAAATGTTATATATTGCTGTGTAATTCTGGATTCTTCTAGTTGTTGGCGTATTTTTTTCATTTTATCTTAATGCATAACACAATCAATGCAACACATTATCCATATTAAAAACATTGACACATACATAAACTCACAATTTCTCTGTTTAGTTTTTTACTGTTTACAGTTTATTTGTTAAAATGCTTATATAATTCGATTTATTTCAGTATTCTTTGTATTTATATTGATATTTGTATTTATTTTTTAATTATATTTATGTGCCTCTGTATTTATTGCTGTGAACAAATAAACCCATATTTTAAAAGGAACTGAAAGTAATTCTTTTAAAAACCCTAACAAAATCACATATATTAAAAGTTTTTATAATATATTTTTATTTATACATAGGTTATATATACATAATCTACAATAGTGTCGGTTCATTTTAGTGGCATCCTTACCATTTTCAATTATGACTATCAGCGATTGAGTCGAGATTCGATCTCAGATTTTACATAATGCACCATGCCATGTTTATGTATTCATAGAAGCACAAGCTCAACATATGTGGGCTGGCCCTGGTGCAGTGGATAGAGCGTAAGACTCATAAAGTAAAAATCTGCTGGTTGTGAGTTCAAAGCTTGCTGCTAACCAGGCTTCACCTGCCTGTTTAATTAGTGGATGGTGTTCCCTATTTTCTGTCATAGATTTCCCTGCCCTTGGTTTGCACTCCTTGTTCTGTTCTGGCTTTGTTTCTCACCCACTGATCCTGTGATTAGCTTTGCTTTGTATCACTAATGTCAGATTAATTAATGTCTCCTAGTTTGATGTCTGTTTAGTCTCCTTATTCGGTGTTCATCTTTGTTAATTTGTTCCACCTGTTGCCTGTTTTCCCAGTGCCAGTGCTTGTTAATTGTTCCATTTGTTGCTCATTGTCCTGCACCTTCAGTGATTGGTTAAGTGTCTTACGTTCGTCACTTGCCTTCTCGTTAACCTGGTTGTTTGTGTGTATTTAAGTGCTTGTTTCTGCTCTGTTTTCTAGTCTGTCATTGTTCATGTTACTGAGTGGCTTAACGCTGCTTGGTTTTCTAGTCCTGTTCCCTGATTAGCCCAGTTCTTCAGTTATATTACTTAGTGGCTTCTTTAGTTTATGCTTATTTCTCTGTTTATTTACCCTTTGTGGTCTTTATATTTTGTAGCTTATATGTTTATATTTTGTAGCTTACCCTTTGTGTCCTGTTTTTCTTCAATAGAATGTTTTTGTCTTGAAACTGTAAATGGATTGTCGCCCTCATCTCCCTGCCTTCACCATGCCACGCCGTGACAATACAAACATGAGCACTCTGGCGGTATCTTCTGTGCAGTGATATGATTGGTATGTAGAGTCTGGTAGAAAAGCATACATTGTATTAAACTGCTCACTACAAAGTCTGTGGATTTATCTTCAATAACCGGGTCATGATTTATGGTAAGAGACATTGCTGTTGGATTTTTCAAATGTATTGTTCTGGTGCTTTAAAAACCACAAAGAATGCCATCCACTACAGTTATATTCAGGAGAAGCCAGACATTTCTATGGCTGATATATCCAAAACTAGGCAACTCCCAGTATAACAACCTAGATGGCACTAAATCCCCTCTAAAACATTTTTTTTTTCCAGTTTTGGGGTGAACTGGCCCATTAAGGGCCTTGCTCAAGGGCCCATGGACACTGCAGCATACACAATAAGTATACAGTGCAAACATTCCTTTAAATTATTTACAGATGTGCCTTACCAGTTCTCACTTGACTACTCATCTCTATACCTTTCAGGCGTCCTAACATTTCGACCACTTGAGGTTCTGTAAGGCAATTCAGGAGATGCTGGCAATTGTTGCTACCTCAGCAGGCGCTGCTGAGTTTAAAGGTGAATCCTCACCAGATCCAAAGTCCTGTTCTACAAATGGCTGGCTAGGTTTCAAACTCTTGTCTTCTGAATGAATTTCCTGTTCCTTCTGAACTGTTGGCTCTTACCTCTCCACAATAAAAGATCTGGGTTGTTCCATCACACCTTTGACGCTAGCAGAATCCCAGCTGTCTCCTTGTTGTACAAGAATCTCATCACCTGGCTTCAAAGTAGGCAAGAGTCGTGCTATGATCAAAGTACAATTTCTGTTTCTATTGTTTCTTTTCAAGCACCTGCTGCACATGCAAATTTCCAGTATGTGGAATCAGCAGGTGTAGTGCTGCGAGAAGCCTAGTTTTCAGTCATCTTTCCATCAGAAGCTGTGCAGGAGACAATTCAGCCCCTTCAAAAGAGGTGTTTCCAGCAGGGCTAGATATGGATCTTCATTGTCTGCTTGGCCTTCTTCAACAGTTCAAGGTTTGTACTGTCCACTCCACCATTCTGTTTGACAGGGAATAGTTGGGCTTGACACAGTGTGAATTTCCAATCTTGTGCAAATTTCTTGAATTCAACACTCAAAAACAGTGGGCCACTGTCAGAAATGACAATCTTCAGAATGACATTGTGAGCGAAAAAGTATTTCAGGTGATTTATTAAAGCAGAGCTCTTGGTATATTTCAACTGTACAGTCTCAAAATGTTTAGAAAAGTAAATAACAAATACCCAGCCAGAAAAAGAAAACATTTACTGCAACTTTCTTCCAAGGTCGCTCAGGAGAAAGTTATTTGAGAAAAACTGGTTCATGTATATGCAATAATAGACATTTTCAAGTCAACCAATTTAATTCAACTATTTTTAACTATTTAAACTCATTTGTAGTAAACTGGAAAATAATACTAGCCACTGGTATATACAGAAAATAATTATTTAAAATTAGCATCCATGCCATCAACATTTTATTTTTCTATTAAATTTAACTGATAAACACAACACACAAAACAGACTGGATTTCAAACACAGTGCGATCTGATTATTATTATATTAGTCAATTACCTTGGATCAAGTACAGTTGTGATGCAGTACAGTGGATTTTGCTCCACACTAGAAAGCGTCTCTTTACAGCTGCAAGTAAACTGTTCTTCATTCTTTTCATTCCATAATCCTCAATTCAGGGCCGGTTCTAGGGAGGGGCACGGGGGGGGCAATGCCCCACCAAATGCTCTGCATGCCCCACTAAAGCCGAAGATGCAACCCACTAACATCTCTTATTGCCCCCCCTATTTGATACAGCCTAGAACCGGGCCTGATGTAGAATGTGCTGTTTCAGTGAGTCGGTACATCTTGTTAGAGTCTTTTTACTGGCTGAGTGAGTTGTAGCTGAATGTCTTCTAGATGTGAGCATGCCAAAGCGGAATGTTTAAAATGTCCAACTATTTTACGCATGATTGCAACGGCATCGGAAACACTTCTCAGAGCAAGAAGACCCTCTGTTACAGCTAGCTGAAGTGTGGGAGTGACACAGGGAAGGCTAGGGAGCCCACCATCATTCATGCCCTTTACCATGTTCTTGGCATTATCTTGGAGCACAACGTGGACCAAACTTTTAGGAATGACCTAATTGTGAAGCATTTCTTCGAACACAGCTGCTATTGCTTGCCCTGACTGTGAACCACGAAAGTGCTTTGCTTGGAGCAAGGCTCATTGGGGAGTAAATTCAACATCTATCCACTGTGCAGTTAAGCTGATGATAGACATCGGACATATGCTACTAGTCCAAATGTCGGTTGTAAATTCCGAAGGCTGTTATCTCTTGCAACATGCCATTAACGTGATTTTTCTACAAAGTGTACCTTTGGTAAGACAGACTCTGTAATAGACCAACAACTTGGAATCTCAGATTTGGGCTCCAGTAAATTAAGAAGGCATCGGAATCCAATGTTGTCTAACACGCACAATGGCAGGTTTTCAAGAGCAATGTACTCAGTAAGTGCTTTTTAAAATTTGTTGCCCTTGGACTATCTGTCGGCATCTTCTCTCTTTTCTGTAGTGTTTTATTTAAAGTTGGTTGCAGTGATCCACAGTTGCTACTATCCTTAGCAAAGTTGCTGTACTCTTTCGTATGCTGGTATTTTAAGTGTTTTATCAGGTTACTTGTATTGCAGTTAACTGATGTCGTTCTTCCTCTTGATATGGTGACAAAGTAGAGCTTAAAGTCTGCTTTGCTGTTGTCATTATCATTAATTTTACAGTACCTCCAGACAGCTGACATTTTTGCGTCCACACACAGCTAAAACTTTTTTCGTAATTAATTGCCTCAACAACACCTCTGTGTGCAGGTAACTACACATATCTACCATGTGGTATCGGTTATAGGTATCAGGAAATTTTGGTCAAGTATGAGTACCAGCATGTGGTATCGGCCCAATACCCGATACCAATATCGGTGCATCCCTGATTATATTTAGCATAACACAATCAGACCCTACTGTCATATCAGCCACATTATTCATTTGATACAAATGCATATAGACTTCATTCTCAGATTGTTCAAAGTGTTGCCGAAACCTATTAGGGGTCTCTCTATGTTTGAAAAAAAGGTTCAAAGACTCAAAATATTTTCCGGTGCAATATGGAGAATGTCTTGAACGCTTAATCAGTCCATCACTACCACAAAGTAACACACTAGGGAACAGAGCAATACTGGGAGCAAGACCAGGAAACAACCACCGCTACAAACCTGCAGTAACAACTACAATGACTGGCTGAGGAAATTGACAAAGGCAGGCACTTAAATACACAGATAACAAGGACTAACAAGGGACAGGGGTGGGCTATAAGGAACTAGGGGCAACAAGGAGCAGGTGAGGTCAATTAACGGATACAGCAGGTAAAAACATCACGGGAAAATAAAACAAGGAAAACTGTACATAATACAACCAGGGAGCAGGGAGCAAACACAAAGGATTGTAACCAGAATACATACACATAATAAACCAAGAGAACACAAAAATAACAAAATGAAAAAAAACAACTAACAATAAACAAACATCCCACAATAAAAGGAGTCTGGATGGTGTCCAACCACTCAGCTTGTTAAATCTCACAGCAGGCCAGGGAGTAAGGAAACACACTAGTGATTGAGGGGCTACAAGACAGAGGGGGGGAACAGGGTAGCCAGTGACACCTGCTGGCCCAATGGGGAAAAAACACATGGGACAGGGTCAGATAGACGCCTATCCTGACAATGCGATTTGCTATATTTTTGACATACAGCACATCTACTCACCATTCCGTCAGTCTCCTCTCAGATGCTAGGCTAACACATTACCTATCATGCTCTTCTCCTGCAGGTGTCAATTCCTTGGTGATCTTCATGAATCCTTGTCGGCATCCCCTCCCTTAGAAGTGCTGTAATTATCATTTTTTCGCCTTTAAAGAGAATTCCTTTACTCACATGAATCTCATCCCATAAGTTCTAGTACTGCCGTATCTCTACAGGAACTTCACAGGAACTTTGTTGTAGCATCTTCAAGATCTTTTTGCACAGCTTCCGCAATCTCTTGTGGTTCATGTGTAGCCGTAGGTAAGTTTTTTTTATCAGCACATGCACCTGTGCGCCAATGCCATCATCATCTTCCATGATAGTTAAGTAAGATCTTGACAAAGTATCTGCAACCTATATCTCCTTCCCAAGCTTGTATTTTAGTGTAACCAGGTACTTCTGTATCCGCATTAGCAAGTACTGTGTCCTTGGTGGTGCACTGCTAAGAGGCTTTTTCAATATGGCTTCTAGAGGTTTATGGTCCAGTTCAACCTTCATTACCTTCCCAAGCACATATTGATTGTATTGAACCTTTCAAAGCCAAACACAACTGCTAACATTTCTTTTTTTGTGTTTGTGTATTGCTGTTCGATTTCTATAAATGCCTTGGAAGCCAAAGCGACCGGTGCTTCATCCTGCAACAACACGGATTGTAGGGCTTGACCTACTCTGTTGGTTCTTCAGGCTTCTTGATTATGTGACGTTTTTTCACCTCTTTTCATCTCTGAGTCTGTCATGAGATATGACTGGGACCTTTCTGGGCAGGTGTATCTTTGCTTCCACTGTATTGTCAATTTTTATGGTCTGTGCTCCTTCAAGACATCCAATCCTTTAAAAACATCCTGGTACTCATTCAAGATTTCAGAGGTAACTGTCATTATCTTCTTAACCAGCCTCAGTCCATCACATACCTTTAATCCTCATAAGTGTGTCAATCCACTACTTACTACAATGAAGGGTAGCACTTGTGTCCTGTTTTTATAGTCACCTTGCACATACACTTGCCTACCACAGCAATGCCTTCACCTGTATATGTGGACAGCTTAAACATTGTTTTCACCACAATGTGTGATGTTAATATCAACATGGCATTTCATGCACATGCAGTTGTCACATTGCAAGGACCACGATAGTCTGCTAGGTTCAAACCATTAACAAGTTGCACTAAAACATTTTTACTTAGTCATAGCAAACCAAACGTAGCAAGCTAGGCAATGTTAATGATGATTCCATTTCAGGATTAGTTAAAAAAATCTGTCAAAAGTGTACCGCTGCTACTTTTGCATGAGCATGCATGTGATCTTTGAGACAACCATATCATTTTCATCCTTGCTGCTGGACTGATTCATAAACTGTGTGGCCTGTTTGTGAGAAATTTAGCAAAACATGAGTGAATAGGAGGAAAGCAAACAAGTACTGGTCATGAAAAGACATTCGTATTCCAATGTATGGAATTTTGTATTCCAAAGTTACAATATTGAGCAAAAGCAAGTTATTTGTTGACATCGCTTTGTATCTGATGGCACAACTACAGATTCTGTTGGTAGATAATAAGTTCTATATTTTGTTATATAGTTACCTTTCAACTCCTAAATATCACAATGTGATTTTTTTCTAGTATCTTTGAGCCCTATTCAAAACACACAACACAATAAAAAATTATGAATATTAACTGGTCATTATGTACCGTATTAAGTAAAATGATGCCACTAAGTGATGGGGGTAAGCTTAATTTCCACAGCGATTATTTTGACATACACAAATTATAATAAGCAAAATAATTTAAGTCAAAGTGATGAGGAACATATCTATGGCTAACTTTTTATTATTGGTGAGTATGTAAAACTTGAATGTCTTTTTTTAATATGTATTTGCATTGCAGTCGTGCTGTGGTGATATTTAAATTCTGCTTTGCAATACTGACAGACGACTGCATTCTCATTCACTACTAATGTGAAGTGTTTCCACACAAATGATCCTTTCACTCTTCAACTGGACTCTCTTCCTGCATATGTTGTCTTAGCTCCGCCATATTGCTGAGTAATCAAGAAGGAAAATTTTAATAGATGCTTTTTAATAATCGAGTAATCGAGTTCAATTGACAACTTGTGACAGCTCTAAAAATACCAACTCTCTGTTGTGGCACCGAGTGTACAACCAGTGTCTACAAAATATCATACCACAACCTCAAACAAACAAGACCAGAAACGAAGGAGCCGACCAAGATGGTTTTCTTGCACTGCCCTCTGGTGGACATAACTTTTAATCCTCCAGATTGACATAGACTATGCATGCAAGTATGAGCAGCAACACTATTTGCGCAAGCATAGAGTACACAGTACTCCACCCCTCACGCATGCTTTTTTAATAACAATAAGAGGGAGGTGTATACCAAACAGAACGTATAGAACGTATTATTGTCCTCCTCGTAACTAAATGAGTCAGAGCAATCATAATGCAATGCTTGGCAATATTAGATTATGTGCTGGAGCAGAGTGAGGCTTTTTTGTTTGTTTTTTTTTATTAAAAGAGTAGCAATTTAAATGTATTTGAGATAAATGTCTCCTGAAAATCACTGACATAAGTGCATAATTTACCACGAATAATAATTTCATTGCTTAGACCTACATTTTATTTCATGTCCTTTTAATCATTAACTTGGCTGGTAAAGATAAATTCAATGCAAAAAGAAAACATTACTCTAAAAACTGACATGAGATAAAGGTTTACCTACCTAGTTTAACTGCCCAAGAGCAAGCGAACAGCCGGTTTTTATTAATGGTGATTTTGATGCAGGGAAAATGGGCAAACATAAAAATCTGAGTGACGTTGACAAGGGATAAATTGTCATGGCCAGATGATTGGGTCAGAGCATCTCTGAAATGGTAAGGCTTGTGGGGTGCTCCCAGTCAACACTGCTGAGTACCTACCGACAGCGGTTGGGGGAGAGAAAAATCAGGAAATCAGCCGGTTAATAGACACACAACTGAAGGCTCGGGAATCAGGCTAAACAAGCCTGCAATCTCCTTCTGGGATCAATAAAGTTATTCTAATGTAATCTAATCTAAATATTTTGTACGATTGAAATGAGCAACCAATGGAAAGTGTTTAGGAGTGCAGTGTAATGAATTTTAATATTTACTGTAATAATTATAGTAATTATTAATATATGATGATGTCTGAAATTATACGATATATCTGACATATCTAGAATCTGTTAGAGTTTGCTTCATGAAAAACTAAGGTCAGTAGCCACAACTGATATCCAGTTTTTATTGTTCAGTGTTCATTGTTCAACTGGTCTTTGTTCTATCTGTTTGATGCTCTGCAGAAATGCAATTTCACTTTATTTTTATGAAATGACAATAGAATAGAGTCATTTGACTTAATAACATATCAGTGACCCTTTCAGGAAAATACAAAGTTAATGTGATCTTTCTGTTGCTTGTTCATTTTTATGCCTATTTGGTGTACATATCCCAGAAAATTTTAGATCATCCTATAAGAGTGAAAAAAGAAAAAAATCAAACACTTATTTATTCTGAAACAAAAGGCACATGTCTTTTTGTTAAGAATATTTATTTCTTGATTAAGGATTTGTTTTTCTTTGAATGAACTTGTTTCAATTAGAAGTCAGAATTTTTCTCATTTTTTCAGTACAAGATTACGGTACTTCTGCAAACTGATTTTTTTCTAAATATGTAGACCTAGCTATGACTAGGGCTTGTCTGTAATTTAAAAGGTTTTCTTTCCATGTAACCTTAAAACCTCCAATTTAGTTTAAAGTCACTTGCATTCTAGTTTGCATGAAGCTAATATACCAAGCTGTATATTATTTATTTTTGAGACTTCTTAACTAGAACAACCAGGTCAAGGCTGCCACAAAGCCAATTGTAAATGTTTTCAGATACTACTGGTTTCATCAATCAGGGTGAATGACTAATAGCAAAAGCTGCTGCTCTCGTTGAAGTAACAACTATATTTTTGGAGCTGAAAGAATCGCAAACCTTCAGAGACATATCCGGAAATTTCGTCAGATCACACGGAATAGCGAATTGTGATTTTGATTGGATAATTTTACATTCGCTCAACAAGAAAATAACCTATTGGATATCCTTCTATCATTTAAGTTTCTTCAGCATTCATTTCACGCGCTTGTCAAATGAATTTAAGAGACATCCCGGAAAGGCGGGATATCCGGTTTTTACCATTTCCGGTGAAATACACGAGTGTACTGCTGCTAATTATACTTCTGTAGTAATTTAAGTTTACCAAAATAGGGTTATTTGCCTACCCTGCAAATAATTACAATTTTTACACGAAGATAAAAATGAATATTCGAAATGCTAGGGTAAGTTCCTATTGTTATATTTAAATGAAAAGGTTATTGAAACGCATTTAAAGTGACTTGAAAGTCAGATAGCTGGGTAAAAGGAGGACCATATATCTGAAGTAATATACTTTATATGCACTCTATAATACATTATGTATACCAGTTCATACTAGTGTGACTCCACAAACTACCACCCATGTTTTCGGATAATTTAACTGTACATGTAAATAACTGACAATGCGGCCACTCAGTCTTGGCGAAATTCTCTAAATAACCTAATAGCTCAGTGTGTGCAGATTGCCGAGCACCGGCAGCATTCCGCATGTTTAGCTCTTTCTTTTATGGCGCATCTCTTATTTATGGAAAGCATCGTTGAATATGCTGCGTAGCCGTTTGTTTCTGGTACTAATAATGCCGTTTTTTATGCTGTGATGCCCACAAGTCAATAATGTCACCAAGTCCAACCCACTGTCCCTTTACACTGTCTCTTTCTCTCACAGCCGGAAGATCTGATGAATATGCAGCATTGTAACTTGCTGTGTCTTCCAGAGAATTACCAAATGAAATACTATTTCTATCATGGACTGTCCTGGCCGCAGGTCTGCATTGAATAATTTATGTTTACTATATATTTTTGTTTGTAAGGTACTTTTAATGGAATGCCTTGTGCATCCGGAATAATGTTTGATTGTGTTCACTTGAATGTATTAACACGTACTTTTCTCATGTTTAGCTTTCCTACATAGCAGAGGATGAGAATGGTAAAATTGTGGGATATGTCTTGGCAAAAATGTAAGTGCATAAGCATTAAATCTTCTAAAATGCTCATATTCCTCCTGTGAGCTTTTGTTGAACCTCTCCTGTCTTTTCTAGGGAGGAGGACCCAGATGACGTCCCACATGGGCATATCACTTCACTGGTGAGCTACCCGTTTCATTATTTTTTAGTCCAATATAAAGTCCCTCAGCTTAGTGTGATCTCTCTGTGGGCAGTTGGTTGCTCTTAATGGCTAGACTAACATTGCTATGTGACTACCTCTCACAGGCAGTGAAGCGCTCCCACAGGCGTCTAGGTTTGGCTCAGAAGCTCATGGATCAGGCCAGCAGAGCCATGATTGAAAATTTCAATGCAAAATATGTCTCTCTGCACGTTCGCAAAAGGTACTTGCTTTGGCATTGAACCAGGTGTAAAGGCTGTTTTGTTTGTGATTGTCTATATACCATTCAGATTTCACCAGTTCCGTTACTACTGCTTCAGTAAACACTGGTGGGTGGTGCTTTTAGAGAAATATTTTATATAAATATAATTACTCATATTAATGAGTCATTCCATTTTTATTTGTTTTAATATCTTGTTGGAAAGCTCAAAAAGTGTACTTTTTCATGGTATCACATTCAGATTTCAGAAGTCCATGTTTCTTTTTTCAAGTTTGATAAAACATTGACCTGTTATTTGGTCTTCATGAGATAAACACCCCAAAAGTGTGTTTATTTTAATGCTACATTTGAGCCTCAAAAAACATGTTTTTGACTTAATTGGGAAGAAAAACAGCTATTTTCGCCCTTTCCAACGAGCTATAGCTCAGCCATCTGGCTGTAATAGTAACAAAGTTACAGCTCATATGAAAATTATCGTTAATTATAATTTTTTGCTACCCCTGGTGTAGGAAATGTGCTATATTGCAAAGGAAAATTAAAAAAAAAAATAAATAAATCTGAGCCCTAAAGGTGTGTGTAATTCAAATGGTGATGCAAAAAGTTTTGAAAATATCAATCAAAATGGAATGACCTTTATTTTAACTTGACTATACATTTAGACAATATTTAATTATGAATAAGGTGCTTCTGTTTTATGATGAAATATCAGATTTGGTACTTCTTCTCATTAAGTCCACGGAGACTGAACACTACTTACTGTATATTAAAGTAACTTTCATTGCTGTTATTCATATCTCAAAAGTAGTGCATAAAGTCAGTAGTTAACAGGATGTGATGTTTAATATACTAATGATATTGTTGAACACACATGTAATTCTGTATAACATTTTGTTTTTTGGCAGTAACCGAGCAGCTTTGCATCTATATTCCAATACACTGAAGTTCCAGTGAGTATAAAAGTTTATATTTCTGTTCATTCATCAGATTTGCATGACATTTATCCAGTATGTGGATTTGGTTAGGCTGAAGCATAGACATAAACCAGAGCACACCCTAGAGTACAGCCTTCATCACAGAGCGCGCACAGGGGGCAATTTAGAGATGCCAGTTTCCCAGGCATTGTGGATTGCAGTACGAAGACTGCGTGAACATGAGGGGCTTCCACACTGAAGTTTCGAAACCTAGTCCCAGTTTACAAGTTCTTGAGCCATCTCAGCCTGGTATTTTTGTAGTTCCAGGCCGCTTTTTTGTGTCGATTTTACACCACACAGCAGGAACTGGGACCTTTATGCTAAATAAGCACGGGAGATGCAGAAAGTTTGTAGGTTAAACTTCACACAATTTCATACAAAACTACACTGCCACACCAAAACAATGGAGTATAAATAACTGGCTTTGTTAGTTATTGGGGGGGATCAATCGCAATCATAAGGGGACACAGCCTTTTATTCGTATTTTATTTATATGACATAAGAGTGTTATAGGTCATGATTCTTATTAAATCAGGCCAGCATATCGATCTTTTCTTTTCCACAGAATAGAAAACAATGTAATGTTATCCCAGTAATCAGCGCTGGCAAGTCTCACCATTGGCACCTGCGATATTACATAAAAGCATATTGGTTTGCAGTCAAATTTTCTGATGCAGAAATATGGAAGTAGTAGCAAAAAATGTATTAATTGATGCGTCAAATATAACTGGGATACAAAAATAACTTTTCTGAAGTACCAAAAGTTCGGTACCTGGTACAGTGGAAAAGTGCCCTTAGGGTGAAGCCAACACAAGCCAAGAAGCATTAACGGATGAAGAAAAACCATAGAGGCTGTCAAATAAAAAAACAGTACAGTAAGACAATGTATTAAATGTACAATATCAAGAGTATTTCAGGCAACATATCCTTATATTTGACAAAATATGGCACAGTAAATTACAATGCTGCATATTCTGAAGATCTTCTGATTGAAAGGAAAAGAAGTGTAATAGGACAGAAGGCTACATGTTAGCTTCCAGCAGTCCTGTAACTGTCCCCATGCATAGTCCTGTCTCAATTTCACAGGATCAGTGAAGTAGAACCCAAGTACTATGCTGATGGGGAGGATGCCTATGCGATGAAGAGGGATCTAGCGCACATGGCTGGAGAGGTAAGCTTCCTTCTATATGAGTACTTATGTCATATGTACCATGCTTTCCAGAAGATAAGAGATTGGTATTGAGAACAAAATGAAATGGATGCCTCTGATCATTTAGTATTTTCTTCAGCAACCTCAGAACCAGTTTTTACTGGCCAAGTAAGTTTATACCCACAAGGAATTGGGCGAGGAATTTGCTCGAGAACCACACAAATGGCAATAAACTTTATTAAAGGGGACATTTAGCATTAAAAAGTTTGATTCCTGAATGATTGTGCAGGAGACTGTGTGCATCTTGGCAAATAAGTTGTTATATCCTTTATATGTGTGAGGAGATTTGGAAAAATACATTCACCTGCCAACCAATTATCCTGTGCTTGGTTGTTGGGAGCCTTCATCCTATCCCAAGCAGCATAGGGCACAAGGCAGGGAAACACTCTGGTCAAGTTGCCGGTCCATCACAGGACACCCGCAAATGCATTATGGGCAATTTAGAGACACCAGTTCACCTAACAAGAGTGTGTCTTTGGACTGTGGGGAGTACGTAGAAGAATGTGGGTGAGAGCTCAGAGGTAACATGCAACAAATACTGTTGTAAAGTAATTGTCAGGGTTTTTTAGTCATGGTCAATTATGGTAGTCTGAATGATAGCAGATTTCCGTCAAAGTCTGGTAGGGTACTTTTAGAGAAAACGATGTCAGCACAGCCTGACTTTTTGGGTCCTGTCAGTGATCTGTGAGCTTCAGATGGTGTGTGCGCATTAGTTATGTCTGCCAATGTCATTTTTCTGCTAGCTTCGGAGGCCGGGAGTTCGAGTGTGGGGTACAGAAAACCCTCCTTCTCAGAGTCTCCCTGCCTCTGGTCAATCCACAAGACTGGAGGAACAGGAGAGAGAAGGAGAACGGGACAGTGGGGGAGAGAGCAAGGATATGAGTGAGGTCAGCGAGGCCACAGAAAGCACAGACATCAAAGACTCCTCTTCTGACTCCTAATGGTGGAAGCTTCCCTCAACTGAGTGGCAGTCCTCCTCGTCACATTTTAACCATTTATCTAGCATTTGGCTCTTTTTATGACCGACTATTTTCTTTTGTTCACATACACCTGGACAACATCTTCATTATGTTACCTTATCACACGGACGGGTAGAGAATTTGGAAAATGTCTGTTGCGAATAGATGTTAAGATTTGCCTCAGAATTAAGTCATCACACATGAGGAGAAATTGAAAAATAAATTAATATAAGAAAGCTTGTCAGTGTTTATTTCAGGTGACTCTAATAGTGCTGTGACACATAAGGAATGAACAAAATAATGGGAATCTCATAACAAAATATTAAGGAGAAGCACCACTTGTTACCTTCAGAATTACTTCAGTTTCTGTTGGAATACTGTGATGTAAGTCCTCAACCCTGTGTAGAGCAGTAGGTCTCAATCCTGTTCCTGGCACCCCCCCCCCCCCGGGCAGAATGTTTTCATTCCAACCAAACCTTAATCAGGGTCATATGGTCCTTTACAGGCGAATAATGAATGTAGCAGGTTGAAAGCAGTGCGGGTTAGAATGAAAACATTCTGGCAGGAGCGGTACCGGAAGCAGGATTGAGAACCATTTGTGTAGTGGAACCTTGAACCATTTATTGAAAAGAAGTAATCAGTCAGGAAGGAGGTGAAAATCTACTTTACACTTGCTCTCAGTCATAAAGGTTATTTTAGACAGGTTAGCCATTGAAGGACAGCAACTTTATCTTGGTGTTTATGTAACCACTTGTTTAGCAATCTGGATGGGGTAGCATTGTAATGGAACAATATTTGTACCACAGAGTGCAGTTGATTCAGTAAAATGGCCTTGTTCTATCTTATCTGTTCATGCAGAGCGGTCATCAGTCAGAATGACTCCCATAATATGGCTGCCCTTATTATGTATTCCCCACCAGATTTAATAGTTGACAGTTGTCTTTAACCTACAGTACCATCCTTGACTTTCTCCAAATATAAACCCATCCAGATGTAGGAAAAAAAATTGACTCAGATTATTACTTTATCCAATTGTTCAGTAATCCAGGTTTCGTCCTTCTTATGGCTGGTTAATACTGCTAATAGGTTTTCAACCTAATATGACTCACCTTTTTAGCTGTGTTTGTATTCCACCTTCTGTAGATGTACAGTTTTGTCCATCATACTTCTTATAAATGTTAATTTTGTTTTTAATTGGACTTATTTGTCACATCTAATCCATGCTTCCTTCTGTGCATTTGTTTAACATTAGAGCTTGTGCGTCCTAGTTTGTATAAATATTAAGTAAATTTTGTGTGTGTGTGTGTGCATGAGAGAGACAGAGAGTATAGACTGGTCATATAGACTTAGTCTAAAGTATTTTATGCTGAGCTTGTCCATAAGTGAGGGAAGAAGGGAGCGGGAGATTAACGTGGATCGGTGCAGCATTAGCCGTTATGCGGACGCTGTGTGGTTCTGTTGTGGTAAAGGGAGAACTATGCCGGAAGGAAAAGCTATCGATTTACCAGTTTATCTATTCATACTAACTGTGGTCACAAGCTTTGGATAGTGACCGAAAGAATGAGATCGCGGATACAAGCTGCAAAAATGAGTTTCCTCCGTAGGGTGCCTGGGCTCACTCTTAGAGATAGGGTGTGGAGCTCGGACATTCAGGAGGAGCTCAAAGTAGAGCCGCTGCTCCTCTGCATTGAAAGGAGCCAGGTGAGGTGGTTCAGGCATCTGTTTAGTATGCCTCTTGGACCGCACCCTGGGGAGATGTTTTGGGCATATCCAACAGAGATGAGACCCTCCAGGCAGACCCAGGACATGCTGGAGAGATTATATCTCTCAGCCGACCTGGGAATGCCTGGAAGTCCCCCCAGAGGAGCTGGAGAAGGAGGTCTGGTATGTCCACTCAGACTGCTGCTCCCACCACCCAGCCCTGGATAAGTGGCAGAAGATGAATGGATGGATGGATGCTATGCTGGGCAATGCTAATGGAATGTTGCAACTAAAAAGCTGATAAGGAATTATGTTCCTTCAACTTGGTTATGTTATTTCATTATGTAGTATCATGAGCTTAAATCCTAACGAAAGCATCCATCATACAGAAGTAAATAGCCTTTGGAAGAGTGCTAGTTTAACACGTGTACTGTAAAATACTGCTGTGTGGTTTAGTGCAGCTTAGTTATCCCCTGATTTGTATAGATGTTTTACCACAGGATGTTGTACAATTTATATATGTAGCTGCATCCATGCATATCTTTATAAAACTATTTCAATATTGTAAATACAGTATGTGCATAGTGGTGTGTGGCTCAGCGTACTAAGCCTCTGTGAGTTTCCACCAAAATAAAAACAGGTTCCAATTTAAATAGTTCGCTTTGAGAACCAAGAAATATTTGGATCCTGAATGGGAACTGTGATGACATCATGAGTGGGCATGTACTATTCTACCTACAGGTGTGACACAAACATGGAGACAGTGGGGGAAAATAAATGTACTTAGCTTTCGTACTTAAGTAAAAGTACAAATACCACACCAAAATGTTGCTCAAATAAAAGATGAATGGACTGACATTACTCAATTTTTATTCAGCGGAGAATCTACATGCCAGATTTATTAATGAATTTTAAACATGTCAGGGGCAAGTACTTTGGCAACTTTTATATGTAGTGATTAACCCAACAAAATCCCTCGTCGTCCACTACAGAAAATGGCTGATCGTCCAATGTAATCTCTGTTATTTCAGTCATTCATGAGAACTTAAAGTTACAAACGAGAGGAGGCCATTTGGCCCCAATATAGGTATGATAACCAATATACCATGCATCTCAGCATTTTGTTTCTTCCAACTTCATAAAAACAACACTTAATGCTTAATAATAAAGAAGAGAGAAATATTTTGTTGAGAGCAAACTGATCTCGATTCTCAGTGAAGAAAAAAATCTGGATTCACATTTTACTCCAAATTGTGCAGCCCTACACTCAAGTGTGCTGCATGCTTTTTGCAAATAGTTTTTTTTTGGTTATTATTTGGTGTGTAACAATGCTCTCATGCTGAATATGTCAGTCAAAAATCAATTTTGGGCTCTGAAATGTAGTGAAGTGACAGTAAAAGTTGCAACAACTTACAATACCCAAGTAAAATACAAGTTTGGAAAAAACCTACTTAAATACAGTAATAAAGTATTTGTACTTTGTTATTTTACACTTCTGCATGGAGGCGAATGTAAACTCAGCTTCCTTAGCTACAATCACCCCTGATAACACGATGGTGCCACCTGCTGAGTCAAAAATTGGTGAAAGTGCGGGCTGGTTCCTGGTGGGCACCAGGTACCAAACTGAACTGGTTCTTTGTCAGTGGAAAAGTGGTATGCGTCCGTGAACAGAAGGTCACTGGTTTGAGCCCGGCCTCAGGAGAAAAGTCACATGACCATGGGCCCATGGGCAAGGCCAGTTCCGCAGATGCCAAAGCTGGCCGCCATTTGCTGTGATTTGGCAACACTCTGTGTGCGTGTCTCGTGGAGTGCAAGATGGGGTAGTTGAAAAGAGAATTTCCCCATAGGGGACAATAAAAAATGTCATTCTGCACACTTACATAAACAATTTTATTCAAAGTTGTTATGTCATTGTTTAAATAGAGTTGGACCTGTTTTTTAGAATTCGTTTATCACTTTTATTCTGTAGAAAGCCGTTACCATACAATTGAATATATGCTCAAATATGAGTTCGCTACATGGTCCTTTTTTGAATAATGACACCTGTTATTTCACACTGTTTAGCAATATGTAGGATGCTTGGGCCACCTGGGACACAGGACTATTCACTATTCACCAGGGTTCTTTCTTAGTTGACCATGAGGACCAACAGGATGTGGCTGGCAGCTGCTACTTATCCCAGCCAGGACTGTCCTCTGCAGTGTAGGCTTTAACATTTTAAGGAGGTCAGGGGAGGAAGAAAATGGCAAGCCATCGGTGTATGTGCTCTCTCTGCCCATGTGAATTTTACAGGAGGATGATTGCCCTAATGGGATTATTGTCCCCTGATGGACCCTTTTGTATATTTTCCCCTTAATAAATCTTGCACCTCTAGGTGTATTTGTCTGCATCATTGTTTTCTGTGCTTGTTTCGCTACACACCTTATTTAAACTAGAATCGGTGCCATTGGGGACATCAGCCTTGTATTCCATAGACAATTCTGTCACTTGCTCTGCCCATCTATTCTGTACACCAGCTTGTACAGTTTCTAGAAGTACTGGATGGTTCACCTGGAAATGTGAAAGTTAATAAATGCGTGTTTACCTGAATGCTCTGAGTCTTTCTGATGTAGGTCAGAAAGTATACTTATTAATTTATTGCACATTCCATTTATATGAAAATTTGAGACTTTCCCCATCAATCAGGTGGTTACTTGTATTCTTTTGTGCATATTTTAATGGCCATGTTTGAAAAGTCCCTATAATGTGCACACAATTTACTTTTATTGTTCTTTTAATTTGCTATTTAGAGTTCTCAGATTAATGTTTATGTTAATTAAAGCCAATGCAAAGCCAGAAGTTGGAGTTGGTGAAGTGCGCAACTACAAGAGGTGTACGGTAGCAATACCAAATCTTATCTTTATAAAGTAAAATAATTTTATTTAAAAGAATATATAAGTAGTCTCACTGTGAAAAGCAACCACAGACAATCACTTTACAAAAAATGTATTAAACAGCAAACATTCCAATAAACAAATGTATTATTTAGAGGGTGAAAAGATAGATAGTCAATATTACAAACTTAATTAACCTATAGAGGGCACATCATGTTTTGGTACAGCAGACCTACATACAGAGCACAAAAAAGTGTATTGTGATGAATGTGTGAGTAATTTTTAAGGAGATGACAACTTTTTAAAAATGAAAACACACTATTTGTGTAATACTAGTAGCAATACAGACAGAAACAGATTAGATGACACTCATGGTTATACGCTGATGAAACACAAGCATTCCATGAAAAACATTACAGGGTTATGACATTAACAATGCCCGACTGTTAGGTATTCAGTGTTGGTAGCCAGCCTCGATTGTAAGACGACACCATTTTTTAGATGTAATTTCTGGGAAAAAAACACTGGCTTATATACTTTAACTCTGTTCACGAGACCAAGTGTCTTCTACTGCTGCCATTTCCTTCCCTAGCTGCCACATAGTGCTGCTGCTTCATTTTGGGGGCAATTTGCCTGAAAATGAAAGTAGGTGTAGATCTTCATCCATATAATCTATTTTTGTGAAGCAGTAATAAGAAGCAGTAACAAGTTCCATCAAATACTTTTTGACTTTTCACATTCACAAGGTCAAATATCATTTGCTTTCACCCTTCCCTTTGCTGCCACTAAGTGGTGTTGCATCAATTTTGGGGTGATCTGTCTCAAAATTTAATCAGGTCCAGACTGTCACCCATAAAATTCCTCTGCAAAGTTTCAAAAACATCAGTCTAAACCGTTTTGAGTTGTTGACTTAACAGAACCAAATGTCAAATCTGCCCATTTTGCTATCACTGTGTGGCACTGCTTCAATTTGGGGGCAGTCTGTTTGAAAAAGAACTGTCAAACAGTCTTTGAGTTATTGTCTTAACAAGCAAAGCGTTTGTGGTGGCACCACTTAAATAACTTTTTAGTGGTTATTGAAACATCCAGATTCCTAAGCTTATGGCAGACAAAAAATGGCATCTTGAGCACAATGGTGTGTTGTTTGGCTGTTGGATGCAACACTCCTTTGTGTACTTGCTTTTTTAGACTGCTTATGTCATTTTTTGTGATTTGGTATGTGGGGAATGGTATTGCATATGAGATTTTAAGCGTTTTAATCAAAACAGCAAAAAGCACATCAGCTACATTCAGAAAACATAAAATTAATAATATAACTATAAATATCCATCCATCCATCTTCTATATGCATATCCTGATCAAGGTCGCAAATATCAGACCATTTATATTTCATGTTGGGACGAGGATCCTGGTCCACTTGCAGCTCACAAACACAGAAACTTTATTTTACACTGGACTCACAGGAACAAGAAAGAAAAGGGACCACAAGGGGTCTAAACATAAGCAAGCAGACAATCAAAAACTAACTAAGGCTTGAACTAACACTCAAGGAAACACAACAGAATTACATGGGCTAGAAACAGGATAAACAGCAAGGAACCAATAATAGCAAACACAAGAAAGAAACACATTCACCTTCAACACATACAACATCCAAAATGACCAAAAGAGGAAGAGGGTAAGGGCAGGCACATATATGCAGCGATAATGAGACTTGACTAAGGACAGGTGTGGACCATACTGATTCACTCACTAGGGACTCAGTACTAAAGGGAACAAGTGAATGTTATTAACAAGCACCACAGACTCAAACACTGGGGGCAATGGTTACAAAATATGACTACAAAATTAGACACAAGGGATAACTAAAAACAATAGGTACAAAAGTAAGAACCAATAAAAAAAAAACCATATGCATAACAACGTATGACACATGGGACACCAGATGACCCAAATCCATCAAACCCACAACTGTAGGAATGCACAGATCTGCACTTGCTCAGCCCTTTCAGCCATACAGTGGCCCAGGGAGCAAGGGAAACTGTGAAGGCTAAGAAAGGTGTTTAACCTAGGGAAACACCAAGAAAAGAATGGGATGGCTAGTGACACCTGCTGGCCAAATGGGAAAACAATGGACAGAACCGGTCCTGGTATAATGCTTAAGATTTTCCGTTATGGTTGTTTTATTACCTGGCCATTTCATTAAGTATGACACAGAACCGGTTTAAAATTTATTTAAAGACTAAAGCTATTTTTTGTACTATCACATATATTACAATTGCTTTTGGTGAATAAACCATCCATCCATTTTCTGTACCCACTTGTCCTATTCAGGGTCAAGGGGGCTCCTAAGCCTATGGGCACAAGGCAAGCAACATCCCAGGATGGGGCACGAATCTATCGCAGGGCACACTCACCTATGGGCAATTTGGTAACTCCAATTCACCTTAACATGTTTTTGGGCAGGGCGGTGCAGTGGTTAGCACTGTTGCCTCACACCTCTGAGATCAGGGTTCACGTCTCCGCCTGGGTTCCATGTGTGTGGAGTTTGCATGTTCTCCCTGTGTCATTGTGGGGTTTCCCCCCACAGTCCAAAAACATGCCGAGGCTGATTGGAGTTGCCGAATTGCCCATAGGTGTGAATGGTGTGTGAGTGTGCCCAGCGATGGGTTGGCGCCCCATCCTGGGTTGTTCCCTGCCT
>JAAGVU020000038.1:3404199-3420168 GCA_011763525.2 Mormyrus iriodes | reverse complement strand
AGGCGTGGCTGCTACCCAGCCCCGCCTGCGGGGAACCACTGGGGAAACACAGACCGGGAAGGGCTGGACATCACAGAAAGTGCTTAGTAAATTTACAAAACGGCGCCCCATACGCAGCAGCAAGAATTCACGTATGTTTTTATTAATCAATAAGTCGTTTGCATTTAGCTTGAAAGTATAATCTACATTTTATTAGATTATTAATTAACTGCAGCAGTACAGAATAAAGCATACTGCTATTGAGCTGAATGTACATTAACAATATAGTAAAACGTCGGTTGTACTATCACGCTAAATGTAAACGATTTTTTAATGACAGTTAAAAACACTTCATAAAAAACATCTGTCAACGTATTTAATTGACGTGAACACTTACTGTAGCGGTAAGGGTTAACTTGGAACTGCATTATCAAGATTGCGGCCTATCAGCTGAGTGATACGTCACAGGGGATTGAATTTGGACGGCGAAAGAGATTTGGCATGACAGGTGCCGATGGTGACGTCACCACGTAAACATTTATATCTCAGAAACTAAAGCAGCACAAACGAAAATTTTAACCACAAACGATTGAGACCAGTATGGCTAAAAACTGAATCATATGGCGGGGGGGCAACTTGACACAGGTAGAGAGAAAGAAATATTCGTCAAGATGGCAGAACAGGTGCTGTCTCTGTACAAATTTAAGAAAACCATACCCGGTTACATTAGTCACTCGAATACGTTTTTTGTTCGTTGATAGTTTTTAACACATTTTGACTTTCGCGGAGTCAAGCTTTGTCATTGGTTAACATTAGGGTAAAGCAATATGCAAGCTGGTGACCGCAGTACGTCCCAAAGCATCGCGTGAACGCGGTTTCCATAGCTAACTGGCTACCTTCGTTCCAGGTTGCTGGGCAGCTCAACAGCTTAGGTGAGCTGTGTGACAGGATCCTCTCTCAGTTTAATCCAGTCTTCTTTACTAGCATTTTCGTTATTACATCCAAATTAACAAGGCCAAATAATTGTGTAACATACTGCAACAAGAGGCAGAGAAATCAGAAACCGACTTCATAATAACTGACCGCTCTTCTTCCGCATTGGGTTGCACGATGTATATTTAGAATTTAAAGTACAACTTCATTTAATGAAGAAGAGAAACATAACTGAAAAACAATTAACTCAAATATACATATCTACTGTGCAGTAAAGCAATTTATGTACTTTTTCGACAAACTATATATTGATATTGGATTTTTGTAGATAAAATCCAACGTAGAGTTATGTTAGGCGAGGCGAAGATGCGATCTCGCAGTCGTTTTCATTGGCGAATTTGACTGCTGGTAACAAATTCTCTGGGGTTATTTGTCCGTTTCTATTTCTTAAAATCACGGTTTAATGTTTGTTTCACGATTATCAATGGACCATATAATAGTGTTATGATTTACACTTTCATTTTTGATTATGTTTTGTTCGCAGTTGTTATTACTATGTGAAACAGTAATGTTGACGTTCATTTACTGTATTGTGTTTGTTTTTGTTAATACTATGGATAACATTGCAGATTAAAATTCAAGCATCAGATAGTCAACTGTTTCCTTCAGTATCGTTACTATTTTACGCTATAGACATTTTTTGTCATTTTAAAGTTGAGAGTATTTGTGTGCCGTCAGGCGTAACTCGGACGCTGTTACTATAAACTAAGGTCAAATGAACAAAGCTACCTTGTTAATGTAGCTAACCTACATATTAAAATAGAGCCCGACAGTTCAAACTCAATCAGTTTTCACTATTTGGGTTTTGTATTTTTCAGCCATTGCCACTGAAATGAAACTCCTTGTGTAAAACTGCGGCTCTCCAGACATGATATTGGATGGGATCACAATAAGAGGCGTGGTTTACTGGAAATGGGTTGGAAATCGCATACACTAGAGTGCATAAATAGTGTTTTCATCACTGCATACAATACGTACTATATTAACAGTCGAGTAAGTATGATGCTAACGAAATTTATTACGTACTATTGGATGGATAGCCGGTGGAGTTTAATAAATGAAAGAGATGTATGAGTAAAAGGATTAATAAATTTAATTAGGGAATAATCAAGGCCAACGCTATCTTATACTTGCACCACTCTCTTTTGTCCACCCCAAATCATAACCCTGTTTTATGGGCGGGGTGTTTTTCTTGACGTCACTTCCTCAATCAACAGGATGCGTATTGGCAACAGGTTGAAGCTCCTCCGCAGATCTCAAATCAGATGTTTTTCTTTGATTACCGGACATTTCTGACGCTGTCGCGTTTGCATGGAGAGAAGGATTCTGTCGCAGACATTTGACCAGATTTTTCATAACACCTAGGGATTCCCTAATTCCATAATTATTTTGTATCCGTACTGCTGTGAGTACACATGGAGCCCCAGCAGAATACTCCCTGACATTTTTTCTTTGTGTCCGTATATTCCCCAGAGCTGAACAGTCACATCGGAATTCCGTCAGAATACCGCTTCTGTTTTTGTGTATCAATTCCAGTTATATTTCTGCACTTTCGTTCCCAAAATCCACATCGGAGGATTTATGGCGAGGGTTGCCCGAGTGGATACAGCTCCGCCTCACCTCACATGGTTGTACGTTGGATTTTATCGACAAAAATCCAATATCAGTATATACTTTTAGTCAAAGAAGTAGATAAATTGCATTACTGCACAGTTGATAAGTGCTGCTATGTAGCATTGTTTTAGTTAATTGCTTTTCAGTTCATATTTTTCTCTTTTTCTTTAAGTGAACTTGTACTTTAAATTCTAGGTAGACATAGTGCAACCCAATGCGGAAGAAGAGCGGTCAGTTATTATGCAGTCGGTTTCTGATTTCGCTGCCTCTTGTTGCAGTATGTCACCCAATTATTTGGCCTTGTTAATTTGGATGTAATAACGACAATGCTAGTAAAGAAGACTGGATTAAACTGAGAGAGGATCCTGTAACACAGCTCACCTAAGCTGTTCAGCTGCCCAGCAAGCTGGAATAAAGGTAGCGAGATAGCTATTTGAGGACTAGCTATGGTGACTGTCATACTGTTCTGCCATATACCGCGTGTTTTTACTTGTAACAATGTAGTAAATAAAAAATCTTATTCATTAGTCAAAAAGCCCAGTGATTGTGGCTTTGTTTAAAATGGCCGATTTTTATCATTTTCTTTTGAATGCACCGATCGGTACCATGAAATCATTTAACTGAATTTATATGAGGAAATTTGATAGAAACGATTAATGTAATAAAAATCTACAGGACTTGTTCCACTGAACTTAATATAAGACGGGCAAATGAATAGAGGTGAAATTAAAATTAATATAAAGCTAAGGTGTCGGAAAATGACAGATGGAGCAATGACACGAATGTAACCTTTTTGGTAAAAAATAATCTTTAGCGTACCATTCAAATATAAAAAATGTTAACATAACAGAATTTGTATAGAATTATATACAATTTTATAATAATTTTTGAAGTTAATCATCTCTTTCCAGTAAAATGTTCATTATAATGGGTTTTCCTTTTATGTGGTGTCTAATATTTTTATTTTTCTATGTTACTATCAGGTGCTGGAATTATGGACAAAAATGCATGCCTGACACTAAGTTCATTTGACTAAAGACATGAGTATGTATTTTTTGTTGGTGAGGAAAATACTTTCTGCTCATTAGATTACTGTGAATACCAGTAATTTTTAGCTTCGGGTGTCAGGTAAATGTCACGATATACGTGATTTATTTGGGATTTACGTATGTGAAAGGTAATCGGCAGTTTATCACTAGATGTCTGTGAATGACTTTGGCTCACAATCACTCTGTATCACCCAGGTGATGGTTCAGCCCCAGGGTCCCTTGGGCAGTGTGTTGCAGTGGGACATGGCTGGAAGAGAGGTGCTAGGCTCCAGCAGCCAGGAGTCGCTTGAGACAACCTCCCAGGGGTCTGTTGGAGTCCCTGAGCTAGCTGACGGCGAGGTTGTACAGAGACTTATCGGAGATAATCACAAGCTGAGAGGTGACCAGTTTTCTAATTGAATGCAGTTTAATGTCTGCTTTGACCGCACCAGAGTCAGTGGCACATTTTGCATCGCAGTGCAAAGCTATATTGATCTGTAGTCAGAGACATACCAGAGTTTCTTAAGCCTCATGCTTATGTCTTTCTTTCTTTCTTATTTTCAGATGCATTGAGAAGTAGTAACATAGCTCTCAGGGAGAGATGTGAGGAAATTAAGGAATGGCAACAGAAGTTGAGGGCAGAGAAGAACATCCTGGGCCATCGGTTCCAGGAGGCAAAGAACTTAGTGGAAAGGCTGGTCCGGGAAAACCAGGCGCTCCAGGATCAGCTCAGGCTCATGGGCCAAAGGAAAGATGAGGAGCAGGGTGTTCCTCAAGGGGGGAAGCAGCTCCAGAACTGTCATGAGGTTAACACGTTGCATGCCAAAATCTCACATATGACTCTGTTACTCGCTTGTTATGTCGCTTTCTCATTGAATATCCATGTGTGTTTCAGCCATCAGAGGAAGCAGAGGGAGAAAATGAAAGGAAAGGGGAGAAGCAGACAGGTCCTCAGAGCTTGGTAAGAACTTAGTATTACTTGGAATGTCTATGCCACTGCCTCAATATGATGGGCTTTCTCAGGAAATCTAAATATTCATGTCCTTTGTGTAGATCCATGTGTGCCAGTTTTGCACTAATCTCATCCCTTAATTCTGTAGTTAGCACAGTGTTTTGTATTTGTCACCAACATTCTGTTGTGTGATTCTTACATCCTTTCCTGTCTACAGCCAGTTTGTATGGGTATATACCCCACCCCTTATTATATAACATGGTTGTCCCTTTGTGTGATTAGCAGTGGTACGCAACTTGCTTGCGTGTGTTTGGGATTGTATTAGTTTTCTCACCTGCTCACTTTGCCACCTTTATGTCTACTCCACCTTCCCTCTCATTCTTTTCCTTCCTATACCTCAGCCCATGGAAGGGGGCAACGAGGTCCTGAAGTTGCTGAGGAATCACAAGGAGAAACTGGAGGAGCGTATGCGAGAGCTGAAGTGCCGGAACGAGACACTGCTGAAGGAGATAGAGGAGGGGCAAAATGAAATGAAGAATCTGCGCACCACCAATGCCCAGCTGCAATCAAGGCTTGCACAGGTGAAGGTGCGTTTTTTGAATGCCTGTGTTAGGTATAAACGTTGTACAGCTGCAGTCACGACTCACCCTTGCACGCAGCCGTCCCCCTGAACATCCTCACAGCTGCGGCCCCTGTCTTCATTCCTTACAGGGCTGTGGAGTAACACAGGAAGCCCTGGTCTGCTGTGATGCACAGGTGACCAACGCGCACAGCCTGCCTGGACCTGCACTGTCTGTGACTCCAAGGTGGGGCTGAGTGCTTCTGGTCATGCTGGATCTATAATAGTACTGCAATGTGTTGTTCACATGTGCTTTCTCTTGCTCTCCTTTGCAGTGCTCAGCTGGTTCAACTCTCCAAACAGCTGCAGGCAACACAGAATAGGTGCGGAACCCACACTACCTGCATGAAGGTTTATGCTATGGAAAGCATGTGGGATTTGTTATAGTGTACTTGTCGGAGATACAGCAGAGCAGCTACCTGAGCATTGTTTTTATGGTGCAAAACATTCTGTGGTAGTTCAGTTAAATGTAGCTTGAACACGGATAACAGAATGAGTCTGAATTATATGTGGTAAGAGTGCTATGTGCCATACTCAATAATCTGTGATCTTGGGGTGTGCTGGTAGCTTATTCTGCTTACATAAGGTTCTCTTCATGTGTCTTATGGTGCAGTTACATCTTACGGTGCGTTTACACTACAGAACAAATTAACATTCTGTTAATTTGTTCTGTAGTGTCTTCATGTCTGGTCTTGTTAATTGCACCAAAGGTACAAGGAGCTGCAGGAGAAACTGGATTCTCTTCAGAAGACAAGTTTTCAGCAAGACAGAAATGAAATGCTCTTGAAGCAGAGGGAAAATGAATGTGCACAGGTACACTCAGCCTCTTACTTCTCTCACACATACAAAATACAAATGAAAGAAACAGGCCTGCAGTAGGCATGCTTGGTAAAGCAAACTTTGTAACCTGAAGACTGATTTCTTAGCCTTCAGAAATGGCTTAGTGCTCCTTTCAGCAAAGGTATTTAATCCAAATTTCTTCAGTAAAACCTCAAACTGTGTAAATGGATCACAAATTCACAGTGGGATAAAGCTGTGTGGTGTACTACGATTTTTACATACCCAGAGTTAGGTTCTCACTAGCCATTTGCCACATGGCCACTTTCGATTAAAACGTTCAAGTTGAAAGTTCTTTATTTGTCACATGCAGTCATACTTGTACAGCATACAGTGAAATGCTTGTTTTGGCAAATTACCCAATTGTGCTGTATAAATAGTGAATGTATTATATATTATACTAGGTATAATATATCTAAGTATACAGGTGTATAATAAAATATATACATTAAAATATAAATATAAAAATATAGAATATAAAAAAAACAGTAAGACAAAAGCAATAACAGCACTGTGTGAGTAGTGAAGAGGTGCAAGTCATTGTGCCAAAATGCAAGAGAGGTGAAGAGGGAATGGAAGACATACAAGGAGAGAGGCAGAGAACGAGTGTGAATGTGTGCAGTAGTAGATTCCATAGTGTCCATTATGTGCTGTTGTTGAGAAGTCTTATTTCACAGCCATTTTGCCACACTGGCAAAGACCAAACTCTGTCTCAATTTGTGTTACACTAAATACGTTTTGATTATATGCTGTTTACTTTCCAAGTTTTCTTGAAAACATTCTAATGCCACCACAGCCTTCTTTTGGACAAGCGGGTGGAAACTAGTGATGGGTAGTTTCCGAACGAGATCATCTGAATGATGAGAGCCAGCTCATGTGTGGAAGAGCCATTTTTTAAAGCAAATCAGATTTCGGTTTCCGAACTTATCCAACTATATACTTATATCGCCTTGAGCTCAAAAGTCGAAGCTTATGCAAATGATTACATTGTGAGCATGTGCAGAATCTGAAGAAAAGGGATACAGGATGGAGCGTAACTTAAATAAATGTTCTGTATATATAAATATTCAATGTAAATAAATGAATAAATAAATCGTGCATTGGGGAAATTCATACGTGAGGAAGAAAAAAAAAACGTGCAAAAATGCATTCTGCCAAAGAAAACATTATTAGGCAATGCTTGTCTAAACACTTCCCTACAGACACAATAGTGTCATGGTCACCTGTGCCACCTTTTTGTATCTGTAGAAGCAGTCCCGCTTTCTGTGTGAGAATGATTTTCTTGCTAATACAATTTATTTATTGCTATGGAAACTCCAGTATTGTTAGCTATAGCAGGTAATACTTTTGAAAAGCTAGAACAAACCCTGCCAGAATTAACTCGATAGAGCCGGGTTAATTAACCCTGATTCCTGCAGTCAGTGTTAAATGGTACAATGGTACAGTGGTTATCAATGTGGTACGTTGATTTGGGGCTTGTGAATCAGAGTTTGAGTGCCTAGTGTTGGTATTCCAAACTAAGGATGCAAACAAAAAGCCACCTATTCATAAGTAGGTAGGTAACACCCCCCCCCCCCCCACTTGGAAAACTTAGTCATCAGCACCACCCCCTGCACCCCTGTGCCCCACTGAGGGGCTGACGTCTAATATTGGTATCAGGACAAAAACTTTATTTGTTGGTATTGGATCAAAAAGATAGTCAGTGGTATCGCTCATCCCTACTATTTAGTCAAAGTGACTCTTATATAAGCTACTTTTTTGGTGAAAGGGCAAGACTTACGCCTGTTTTAATCCAAAAGCCTACACTTAAACCATGTTGGTGCCATGACAGTATACCCTGCTTAAAACTTTATAGTACCCAAAGCAATGGCATAAGCCTCATGAAACCTCTCTAAACCAACAAATCGCTTTGTAGTAAACCCTAAATATAGGACTATTATTATCAATATTCATGATCATTATCATATCTAATAATAACAAAAAAATCATATATATATATATATATATATATATACACACACACACACACGCACTCCATCACCACTTATTCGGGGATGGGTCGTGGGGATTCCCTGACCTCTCTATCCCCAGCCACATCCTCCAGCTCCTCTAGGATAATCTCAAGGTGTTCCCAGGCCAACCAAGAGATACAATATGCCTGGCATGTCCTGGGTCTGCCCTGAGGACATGCCTGGAGCAGCTCCTCAGGGAGGCGTCCAGGAAGCATCCCTGAAAGATTCCCAAGCCACCTCAGCTGGCTCCTTTCGATGCGTCGGAGCAGCGGTTCTGTTCCTAAGGCTGAGCTCTGATATGATAATTATATATATATACTGTATATATATATATATATATACACACACTCACTCACACTCACACACACAGCCGTAGGAAAAATTGAGACCACTCTATTTTTAAACAAATTTTTAAGTCGCACTTTAATCATGGTACTGCTTGCTACGCTGAACAGCAGTTTGCTTCCAGGCTCAAAATTTCTAAGACAATCAGTACATAAGATTAAAGTGAAGCAAGAATAACTGGGAATGACTAGAAGCCAGCCAGGTAGAGGAAGGAAGCGACCTTCTAATGCCAGAGATGACCGATAAGTTATACCACAGATTATCATGAATTGTAGGATGACATCAAGTGACCTTCAAAAGTAATGAGAAACATGTGCAGGTGTGAAGTACACTGCCAGGACAGTTCATATCAGGCTCCTAAAAGCAGAACTGAAGTCCTGTAAAGCAAGGAAGAAGCCCTTCATTAATGAGAAACAGAGGAACCAGGCTGCAGTTTCCAAAAAAAATGTATATATATTATTCACAGGCACACACCCATAAAGTCAGAAATGAGTGAAACAAAAAATTGCACTGTGGTCTCTTAATTTTTTCCACTGTTGTAGATATAAA
This sequence comes from Mormyrus iriodes, assembly GCA_011763525.2. Taxonomy (NCBI): domain Eukaryota; kingdom Metazoa; phylum Chordata; class Actinopteri; order Osteoglossiformes; family Mormyridae; genus Mormyrus; species Mormyrus iriodes. The sequence goes on along the minus strand of JAAGVU020000038.1, from coordinate 3,411,240 downwards.
TAATAAGTTTATAATAATAATTATAAGAATTATTATTATTATTATTATTATTATTATGTAGATCTTTTTTTTGTACAGCGCATTTCCACAACATTACATTGTCTCAAAGCGTTTATAATGTCCCTGCTCAAAGAACCCAGTTAGCAGAGGTGTCAGTTGCAAGGAAAAACTCCCTAATAAGTAGATTTCAGTCTAAACATTTAGGGTGGGCAGGTGATAAGAAGCAGGTGCTGGTGCTGCTTCTGATGGCAGGATGAACAGTGGAATTGCAACAGAGAAGGAAGGAGAGACATCACAGGCAGAATGATAGGCAGGCCGGAAGGACGTCATGGGTAGTAGAGGTAGGCAGAATATCTTGATTCTTTGTGTCTCTAGGCAGCGCACCTTAGGAGGGCTGGGGGGGATAAAAAGTACATTAGCCAAAGTAGGGGAGACTAGAGGCAGTGCAAACAGTTAGGTGAGTGCAATATGTATGCTCCAGCAGATATGTGAAATGAAGGGAGTGTAAAGCTAGAGTGACAGCACTGACATTTCAATTCATCCAAAGCCAATGGCACTGATACCCACCCCCCCAGCTCTACACCTAACGCTATAGGTCTAACTGGGAGTGAGCAGTTAGCTAGAGCTAGAACTAGAGTCACTATAAGCTAGAGTAAACAAGTGTGTTTTTAGTTTAGATTTGAATGGATTATATGGGGGGAGGGAGTGATGGGGCTGTCTGAGAAATACATTGTCATTCCGACAGCGTCTTTTCAAATTTTTGTATTGGTACATAAGAATAACACCGCTGCAGGACTGACTGAATCGAACCATCCTTTATTTGTGGACCACAGCTAGCAATGCGATGTGAGATATGGTTCAATCATAGTTTTATTATCTGCTGCAGCTGACCAAGGACTGTGAGATGCTGAAGGCTCAAGTGACCTCGCTGCTGGGGGAGCTACATGAGAAGCAGAGCTGCCTGGAGAAGAGCGAGGAAGAGAGAGTGCATTTGGAAGAGAAGTATGTCAGCCTTTACACTTGTGCTCTGGTGTATGTGCATGTTTTGTGTGCCAGCCCAGCTGCATATCAAAACCCTGTGCCCCTGTTACTTGTGGTCCAGGCTGAACCGGATTCAGGAAGCCCTGCAGAATATGGAAAGAGAGTCAAAGCAGATGAAGAGCCATCACAGCGTGACAGTAGACGCACTTCGACTGCAGACACAGAACCTGGAGATGGCACTGAAGGCGGAGAGACAGGTCCTCACCGAGGACAAGTGAGTGGTCCTTAGCCTCCAGGTTTGCCTAAATCTTTATTTGGCATTTGAAAGTAGTATTAATAGTAAGTAATAGTAGTTTTGCAGATTTTTTTCGTTTAAAATATTACAGTTGCTATTCATATGTACTATATCAGGGAACACCTTAGATTGAAACCCACAATCTTTCATTAGCCATTCTAAGACCTTAAGCACTTTAATACACATAATCCATGGTTCTTTGGGTTTTTCTTTGGTCTTCTTAGCTATGTACTTTTAAATCATGAAATTTTGAGTTTTACAAATTGTCACTCAGCATTACACATTCTTAGTTCTGGGTCTGCATGAGTATAAACGTAAATATAATGATATTAATATTAAACACATACGGTGGATTGTAAATAGCTGAGATTCAGGTTATTTCACATTATATTTCTGAAGGTATGATGGTCTTCCTGTTACCTTTATCTTCCAGGAGAAAGCTGGCCCAACTACAGCATGCCTACACTCAGCTGTACCAGGACTATGACTCCAAGCTTAAGAGCGAGAGCCAGGCCAAACAGAGGGTGTGCTTTGCTGGTCATCTATGCACTAAGTTGATTCCTAGGTCACACCCTTAAGGACAGTGTGCATGCAGGCTCTCTGGGACCTCGGAAAAAAGTCCCCTGGGACCAAGTGAAAGTATGTGTCACTGGAAGTATTTCTGCTTGTGTGTTAGGATGGTGAGGTGGAAGATTTGGCCAGAAGGCTGGTGGAGGCAGAGCAGGCTCTGGCTTTGAAGCAGGACCTCATTGACAAACTGAAGGAGGAGGTGGAGCAGCAGAAAGGGACACTGGAGACCGTACCTGTTCTCACTGCACAGGTACCATACTCATGATATCTTCTGTATTGACAAGAAATGTTACAATTATTTTCAGGAGCTTATAGGTTCCTCACAAATGTAAACAAAAGTTTAATAATTTCATGTGTTAGGCAGCACATTTTCTGTAGTAGTAATCTTCTCTAAACATCCACCCATCCACCTGATCTTCTAATTGCTTATCCTAACCAGGGTCATGGGGTACCAGACAGTATTGGACACAAGGCTAGGGTACACCCTTGGTGGAATATCTTATCCAAACACTATATTTGTAATCATCTTCATGAGTAGGAAAACTTGTGCTTACGTTTGGTTTTGTAGTATGGGTATCGGAGTTAGGATTTAACAATCATTTAAGCTACCATTTCATATTATCAGGGATTTTTGAGAAAGTAAACATTTGAAACCAGAAGCACCTAAAAAGACATGTTGATGTAAAAATTACAATATTGGAATGTTGTTTAAAGAAGTTACATTGACTGAAGATAATTCAAAATATACTGGGTGAGAAATGGTACTGAATAAATTAGAACATACTCACTGAGACCTCATCAAATCCTCTTCAGTATGTTCAGTATGCAGAGCTAGGCTGCACCTTTGGAGTAACACAAATGTGAATATTAGTCCAGGGGTTGCCAAAGTGGGGGTCGCAAGACATTGGCAGAGGAAAGCAAGATGATTTCCAGAGTATGTTTTACATTGTAACTGTAATCGCAACTAGTTGATCAGGACAAATATACCCTGGTCACCAAAATGAGGGGAAAGTGGGGGTTGTGGTTTTCTGGCACTTATTTTGGGGGTTGTGGGCTGAAAAGTTTGTGAACCCATGCATTAGTCTTGTAATAATATTACTAATTAGCTTTTTCTCTTTCTCTTTACCCTAGGCGGAAATTTACAAAGCAGATTTTCTGGCAGAGAGGGAAGCCAGGGAGAAGCTGCACCAGCGTAAGGAAGAGCTTCAGGACAAGCTGAACCGCACTCTGGCTGAAATGGACAGGCTCCGGTTAGAAGGCACCTCACGGTAAGGGGTACTCCACCCTCACAACTCCCCTTGCCCGACTTGAGCTATAGTATAGTTCAATAGAAATGTTGAACTATTCATTTCCAAGAGAAACTGTTGTGAGACAATGTCACCATCCTCCAAAATCCAGTTATGCTATTGCTATCTTAAATGGCCTCTTAAATCTCTTTCAGGGCTAGGATGGAGGAGATGCAACAGAGGCACATAGAGGATTACCGGGCAGCCCATACTCTTCTCCCGCCTATGTCAGGTAATGAGACACCATTCTAGTCTCCAAGTGTTACACATGTCTGGTTCCTGACTTGGTAACGTATAGGGAAGGCCACATGGTGAAAGAATTTAACAAACATTTATTAGATAATGAAAGAACTTACACTATATTGGCAAAAGTATTGGGACACCCCTCCAAATCATTGAATTCAGGTGTTCCAATTACTTGTGCCAAGTGTAAAGTTTGGTGGAGGGGGGGTTATGGTGTTTTTCAGGGGTTGGGCTTGGCCCCTTAGTTCCAGTGAAAGGAACTCTTAATGCCTCAGCATATGCCATTTTGGACAATTTCATGCTGCCAACTTTGGGGATAACCCCTTCCTCTTCCAACATGATCGTGCACCAGTGCACAAAGCAAGGTCTATACAGACATGGATGAGCGAGTTTGGTTTGGAGGAACTTGACTGACCTGCACAGAGCACTGACCTCAACCCAACAGAATACCCTTGGGATGAATTAGAACATAGACTGCAAGCCAGGTCTTCTCATCCAATATCAGTGCCTGATCTCACAAATGCACTCTTGGAAGAATGGTCAAAAATTCCCATAAACACACTAAACATTGTGGAAAGCCTTCTTAGAAGAGTTGAGGCTGTTATAGCTGCAGAGGGTGGGCCAACTCCATATTAAAGCCTATGTATTAAGAATGGGATGTTATTAAAGTTCATGTGTGTGTAAAGGCAGACATCCCAATACTTTTGGCAATATAGCGTATATCAGTATAAATGTAATATAAATGGAAGTATAAATGGAAATGTCAAGCATAAGGTATAAACAGAAGAGAAACCAAAAGCAGTGGGTTTCTGGAAGCAAGGGGAGGGGGCCAGATGCAGAAGCCCTGAGCCCTCTTGTAATAAGCTCAACAATCCCATTTAACTGTGAGCCAATTAGCTCAATAATCACTAGGAACCACCCGCAGTTGTGCAAAAATTAGGGCGGGACAGGGTCGGTCATCTTAAAGTCATTGCCTTCCTTAGTCCAAAGTAGCCATCTAGTACAGGAGTACAAAGTATGGTGTTCATTTTAGCCAATGTAAATTCAGCCTGTGAACATTCCACATGTTCAGCTTTTATTTCAAAACCAAACTGACATTTATACCATCTCCATGCAGTACAATAATTGAGAATCTCAGATTAGACCCTCAAATTGTGGCTTTGTTGTAAACACATGTCAGTTTTGGCCTGTAAATAATACATTCAGCTTTGTTCCACACACAGGAGGATTCCCTGGAGCCACCATCCCTTTCAGCCCAGCCCAGCCCCCCTCCTTTCGAATGCAGAATCTCTCTGAAGAGCTGCCTGATTACCGCTGCCCAAAATGCCAGTACCAGGCACCAGATATGGATACCCTGCAGATCCATGTCACAGACTGTATTGACTGAGCTTGGAAAGAAGGACACAAGGCTATATTTAGCCACGTAGAAAGAATTGATAGGAAACAGGGATGCACTTTGAATGGGATAACTTTCATATGCTTAAAATATGATCTAGTGTGATAGAATAGTACATAGATATACCGTCTGACAAAATAGCGAGAGACAAGAAAAGTAAATGCCTCATGTGGAGATCACCAAATGTGTTAATGTATTAATTCCAACTTATTCTTGCCAGTTTGAAATGATAGAAACACTGACTTTGCTGTGAGCAGCATTGCACTAGATTTGTTGGTGTTTTTTAACTCATGTTTGTTTTCCAGTATGCATGTGCACTTTGTCTCAGAGCCTTGTGTGTATATAGGTTGTTCTTCAGAGGATGTGTACATTGATGTAATAGAAACAAATGTACTAAATAAAATATGGTATCCTGCAAAAAATGTCACTTTTGTGTTGTATATTATTACAACGCAGATTTTACTTTAAGTTCGACTTATAGTACTTGTTTACAAATATCACATTATTTTGAAGGTCCTGCAGCATTTTAAGTGTTGTTAACTCAACTCACGCCAACTTAAAAAGTATTTGACAAATGTTTTTCAACAATTCCAGACACATGGTAGGGGTGAAGATCTGGACATGATCACATTTTGAGACAAATTGCTCCAAAACTGAAGCACCACCGCATAGTGATAGCAAAGAAAAAGGCAGCATCCTGTACGTAATCTCAGCATGATATTTTTATGTTGGATCTTTTCAAAATTTTGCAGACATTGTATGGGTGAAGATCGACACCTGTTCAAACTTTGGACAAATCATGGATGGTGATAAACTGTTGTCTATTTGTGAGATATGACCTTAACCATAGAAGGGCTATGTTGGTGAAACCAATAGAAGAAAGGAGAGAAACGAGTACCTCATGAATTACAGTGTTGAATGCTGCAGTTAGGTCTAGGAGGGGGAGAATGTTAGGGGACCGTCATTGTAGAAGTGAAATTTAAAGAAGGTTGATACCTGTATAACATCAATGGGAATGAGAGCATGCTGGCGATTGTAGTCAATGTCTTGTTTGTGCTGTATGTTGGGCCACACAAACAGTTTCAAGTTACACAATCTTGACAAACGTATTGGGACACCCCTCCAAATCACTGAATTCAGGTGTTCCAATCACTTCTGTGGCCACAGGTGTATAAAATCAAGCACCTAGGCATGCAGACTGCTTCTACATATATTTGTGAAAGAATGGGTTGCTCTCAGGAGCTCAGTGAATTCAAGCATGATACCGTGATAGGATGCCACCTGTGCAATAAGTCCATTCGTGAAATTTCCTCGCTATTAAATATTCCACGGTCAACTGTTAGTGGTATAACAAACTGGAAGCAATTGGGAACAACAGCAACTCAGCCACAAAGTCGTAGGCCACATAAAATCACAGAGTGGGGGCAGCGCATGCTGAGGCGCACAGTGTGCAGAAGTCGCCAACTTTCTGCAGAGTCAATAGCTACAGACTTTCAAACATGTGGCTTTCATATTAGCTCAAGAACAGTGCATAGAGAGCTTCATGGAGTGGGTTTCCATGGCTGAGCAGCTGCATCCAAGCCTTATATCACCAAGTGCAATGCAAAACCTCATGGGCTTGGCCCCTTAGTTCCAGTGAAAGGAACTCTTAATGCCTCAGCATACAAAGCCATTTTGAACAATTTCATCCTCCCAACTTTGTGTGAACAATTTGATTATAGCCCCTTCCTGTTCCAACATGACTGCACACCAGTGCACAAAGCAAGGTCTATACAGACATGGATGATCTAGTTTGGTGTGGAGGAACTTGACTGGCCTGCACAGAGCACTGACCTCAACCCAACAGAACACCTTTGGGATGAATTAGAGCATAGACTGCGAATCAGGCCTTCTTGTCTACCATCAGTGGTTGACCTAACTAATGCTCTCCTGGAAGTATGGTCAAAAATTCTCATAAACACACTCCTAAACATTGTGGAAAGCCTTCCCAGAGGAGTTGAAGCTGTTATAGCTGCAAAGGGTAGACCAACTCCATATTAAAGCCTATGTATTAAGAATGGGATGTCATAAATTCATATGTGTATAAAGGCAGGTGTCCCAATACTTTTGGCAGTATAGTGTATGTTGGTAAATGAGTGCTCTAGCTCTCCTGGCTCAGAGGGGGAGAATGAATATGGATTTTATTCATTCTGCTCATATACACTCACCTAAAGGATTATTAGGAACACCTGTTCAATTTCTCATTAATGCAATTATCTAATCAACCAATC
>JAAGVU020000038.1:3392564-3404099 GCA_011763525.2 Mormyrus iriodes | reverse complement strand
ATAGTTTTACACCAACATAAAGATCATTTAAACATCATCTTCTTTGGCTGCCTAAGACTTTTGCACAGTACTGTAAAGGAGTTAACTATATTTTGTTATATGTTATGGGTATAACAAAAAAGTTCCGTCCATCCATCCATTTTCTGCCGCTTATCCATGGTCGGGCCGAGTTGAAGATCTCCCGGACAGGGGCTTCCACCAGCTCAGCTCCTCTCTTTACCCGAGTGGCCAAAACATATGGACGCAGATCCGATGACACGATTACAAAATTGATCATCAAACTACGGCCTTGGGTGCTCTGGTGCCAGGTGCACTTATGAACACCCTTATGCTTGAACATGGCGTTCTTTATGGACAAACTGTGATTAGCACATAAGTCTAATAACAGATTACCGCACAGATTATGATCAGGCAGGCTGTTCCTCCCAATCACAAAAAAGTTCAGAACAGAAATTTTCTTTCATCCTTAAGATAGCTGTTGGGGGAAGGAAAAGTGATTTGCACTGCTGAAAAAATCATAATGGGAGGAGATTTTAATTTGGTCCCTGATCTCTGGTTAGATTGTCTTTCTTCAAAGGGACAGTGTCTATGATGAAACTATACTTCAATTTGTTACAAATTTAAGGTTGACTAATTACTGGGGGGTGGCATGGTGGGGCAGTGGTTAGTACTGTTCCCTTACACTTCTGGGACCAGGGTTCAAGTCTCCACCAAGGTTCCTTCCCCCCCCACACCATCCAAAAACATGTTGAGGCTGATTGGAGTTGCCAAATTGCCCATAGATGTGAATGGTGTGTGAGTGTGCCTAGTGATGGGTTGGCACCCCATCCTGGGTTGTTCTCTGCCTTGTGCCTGCAGCCTCCAGACCCCCTGTGACCCCAAATGGGATAAATGGTTTCAGGAAAATCTCAGAAATATCATTTCTGAGTAAAGTTCATAGTTAAACATGTCGCAATAAGAACAAGCACATATATTTCTAAACTTAAAAAAGCTGAACCGGGCAAGACATTAGGGATACAACCCCATTTCCAAAAGAGCAGGAATGCTGTATAAAATGTAAATAAAAACAGAATGCAATGATTTTTAAATCATATAAACCCATATTTAATTGAAAATAGAACGAAGACAACATATCAAATGATGAAACTGAGAAATTCTATTGTTTTGTGACATATATGCTCAATTTGGATTTGATGCCACAACACATTTCAAAAATATTGGGAAAGAGGCAACAAAAGACTGGAAAAGTTGTGTAATGCTAAAACAAAACACCTGGTTGAATATCTCACAACTTTTAGGTTAATTGGCAACAGGTTAGTAAGATGATTGGGTATAAAAAGAGCCTCCCAGAGAGGCAGTCTCTGTGCAGTGAAGATGGGGAGAGGTTCAACACTGTGAAAAATTGCATGGGCAAATAGTGCAACAATTTAAGAATAATGTTTCTCAACCTAATATTGCAGAGTATTTGGGAATTTCATCATCTACGGTACATAATATTAAAAGATTCAAAGAATCTGGAGAAATTTCTGCATGCAAGGGACAATGCCAAAAACCAATACTGGATAGCCGTGACCTCCGTTCAATCAGATGTTTTATTTTAGCATTATACACCTTTTCCAGTCTTTTTTTGCCTCTTTCCCAACTTTTTTGAAACCTGTTGCTAGCACCAAATTGAGCATATATTTGTCAGAAATCAATAAAATTTTGTGTCTCAAAACTGCATTATCAGGGGAAGAACATATTGAACAATCTTCAAACCCAACATATATATCTGGAAAAAGCAAATGGGGCATTTACACGATGATGAGCTTGTTGGATTGAGGGAAAAGAACTCTTCCTACTTCTTTATTTGGAATAAAGAAAAAAAAGACAAAAAAAAAATTAAAAAAATACGTATCAATGGAGACACTATTGAAAATCAAAACCATGTAAATGAGGAAATCAGAGCTTTTTTACAGTAACTTGTAAAGTTCTAATATTTCAAGGAAAGATTGTTTTGTTTTTGAAAAAATAGGAAATTTAAGAAGAGATTAATTTAAACAACATATGGAGGATAAACTTATGTCTAAGGGAAAGTAACCAGGAATTGATGGGTTAACCGTAGAATTTTATACATTCTTTTGGAATGATGTCAGAGAGTTGCTTAACAATGCCTTCATAAAATGTATTTCAGAAAAATCTTTCACCCACTATGAGTCATGGTCTTATCACTAATATTTTGCCGTGTGTTTTGTAACTTTAATAATTTTATATTCCATGTTCTTTATTCAAAACCTTCAAAATAAATTAAAATCCAACAAACATAAACGCTTACTGGACAACTGGAGACCAATAACTTTATTATGCAATGATTACAAACAATTGGCACAACTTTATGCCTATAGATTAAATATGGGTTTAATGAAAATAGTTGATGAATGGCAATCGGCCTTTATAAAGGGTAGGAATATACATAACCAAATAAGGCTGATATTAAATATGCTAGACTATCGAGATTTAACTGAAACTGACAGTTTTGTGTAATTCCTTGATTTTTACAAGGCCTTTGATACAGTTCAACATTCCTTCTTATTGGAAGCATTACAACTCTTGGGTTTTGGAGAAAAGTTTTTGTAATATAATTAAGATATTTTATACTGACATATATAGTTCTGTATTCTTCAACCATGGAATGACCCCTATGTTTAAGGTGCTGCAGGGTATTTATTAAGGATGCCTAGTTTCTCCAAAACTATTTATCTTAACTTTTTATTTTATTAAAAGCAATCCAGATTTACAAGGTATTATCATTTTCAACAAAGAATTTAAAATTTGCCAATTCGCAGATGATACATCCATCATCTTAAGAGTTAAATCAATAGTAGATACAGCCCTTAACATAATCTCAATATCTTCCAAAGAATTACGATTATCTCTTAATTAAGAAATGCACATTACTTCCCATGCACACATGGACAGAATCTTCTATTATTAGAGTTGAATCTGAAGTGAAATACTGGGGAATAACAATATCTAAAAATGTTATTAGAAGAGAAGACATCAGTATTTCCAACCCCATAACAGATATGAACAACAAACAATTTTCAGTCATTGGCTAACCAGACACTTTAGTATTTTCGTTAGCTATTTTATCTAAAGCAGAAGGTATCTCTCAATTAATTTATACATATCACTCCATGCATGTTTCCTCCAGTATTATTAAAATAAGTCAATTCAATTATCTTTCAATTCTTATAAAAAATAAAATTAATTATATCAAAAGATTGCAGTTAGAGTACCAAAAGGGTGGTATCAGTGCTCTAGAATGTGAATCAATGATTAAAACTTTCAAAATTAAATGGATTAAAGTGTATCAGACATTCAATGTGGCTTCAGATACCAAGATTTAGGAAAATTGGAGCCCTTGGGTTTTGAAATGTGTTTTGGAGATAAATAAGATTCCTATCAAGATGTCAAATTTCCACCAATTCTTTGTTTTTGGAAAATTATATTTATTATAATTGCTCTCCTCATTCATCAAGTATATGGAGTAATAGAGATATTACAATCAATAAGAAGTCAATATTTAAAACTGATTGGACATTGAAAGACATCTTGCTTACAAATGAAACACTGGACTGTAATTGAAATTGTACTCATAGAGAGTACAGCAAGACTTGTTAAGGGATCCCTTTATGGCTGATTCAGTTAATACAAAACATCTTCAAATATAGCATCATCAAAAAGACTGTCAAATGGTAAACCAGTTTTGTCAAATTTAGTGATAATTTTTACTAAAATGACAATAAATGCAACAATAAGGTTATTGATGCTGTTCTGAAGTCTAAGGCATATTGGCATATTTGTCCAAAGGTTAGAGAAATCCATTTCAAAATAATAATTGATACTGTATTGATCCCTGTGGGGAAATTCTCTTTATGCCTCTCCCAACTTGTTCTCTATAAGTGAGAGCAAGTTGGCTGTGAAGAACAGGCACCAGTTGCATTGGCCAAGGACCCACAGACGTGCCAAAGCGGGCTTGATCTGGCAACCTTCTGATCACAGGTACAGAACCTTAGCCCCCACTGAGCCACACACTGCCACCAGCTGATTACAGAATTTCTTAAGAATAGGTTTAGATTCAAGTTGCAACTTTATACTTTTTGCAACATGCCTGATTAAATTTTAGAGCCTATGTTTTTCTCATGCCCTGTGTCCAAAAGTTTTTGGCTAGATATTAAAAATTGGATATCACTTATGATAAATAATCTTACATTTGTTACCTCATATATTTTTTGCATAATTTGAGCCCTTCTATTGCAGATATGGTTAATATATTTTAGCATTAATATTATAGTATTTATATAGATTAATAGATCCATTGTAGCAAATGCAGAATCCCCTTTGTGATTTACAAACGACTACCTTTTTTATATCACTCAAAAAATCAGCTCAAGATAGGTACAAATCTTGTTTTCTGTTGTTATGAATAATGCCCCTTATTTTCGAAGCCATTGCTCCTCCTTGTATATCTATCGATCTATCTAAAAAATAAATAAATAATAACCTGATGTAAAATGTTTCCGCATGTCGCCGCCAGATCTGCGGCGCCTACCCGATCTGCGTTCGCATGCGCAGTAGGTTTCGCGCATGCGTAGACCACGCAACATTTTACGACAATTCTCTCATTTGACGACATCATATTATTCCGTCCCATTTCTGTTTACGTCGAGCGTGCGCCTCCAAATAAAAACAACATTAAATACAAACATTAACATCCATGACCGCATAATTTTATTAAATTTGAACGTTACGTTGTCTTTCGTGTTGCTTCGGTTTCGTGTTCAGCTCATCCAACTTTGGAGGTACTGTGAAATAATCCTTATTAATATAATATAGCCTTTATTGTCATTGTACAAGTATAACGAAATGCAATGTGCCGTTCCTAGAAAATATAAATATAACCTCAAACAACATTATGTGTATGTGTAGGTGCAATGGATACATTACATAGTGTCTACAGTCCAGAATACAACGAGTATGAGACAAATATTAAATTTAAGTTAGATATTTCCAGTCCACTATACCGTAAATAACTCTGCAAGTGAGGCGAGGAAGAATCAGCTGCTTGCGTGATTTAGGAAGTTGATGACTTTTGGAAATAAACTGTCACTCATCGTGGTAGTGTGCACTTAGTACACAGGACTATAGAACCCTGGACGTGTCACAGTGGGAACCATTGTGTGCCCAGCCTGACTGATTGGACACACAATATTGAAGTTATTAATAAATCCATCTATCCTTTTCTTTAGTTTTCAGGATTCCAAAGATGAGAAATTTTGAATTTTTTCAAGCTGTGAAAGAATATCTTTCCCTGGGAGAATTTGGCCCCGATGTACAGAGGAGAGAGCGACGTGAAGTTCGCCGTGTGTCTGTGAACTTTAAAGTCATGAGTATGTTAGCCAAACAAATATTTTAAGCTTTCAAAATTCAGTTGTATAAATTGACTGTATAAATCATTGTATTCCTCAACGTTCAATTAATTAATTATACTTTTCATTTCTGTCATTTCTGAGAGAAAGCCGACTGTTTTACACGGGTCCGAGCCAGCAGTACATGCGTCTTGTTATTATGACGGAAGAGGAGAAGAGGTCTGCCTTAATGGAGTGCCATGATAACCCTGTAACTGGAAAACACAATGGCGTGAGAAGCACCAGAGACAGAGTCATTGCACGCTACTACTGGTCTACACTGATTCAAGATGTGAAGGATTGGGTAATTTACTTCAATATGATACAGGACTGCAAAGATGAGATAAACTGAAAAGACTGCACAGTCTTCCAATTTGTGTTAAGTAGAAAATTCGTAGAAGTGTTATTTAGGTGCTTCATTTAGAAATTGGTTCTATGGTCATCATCAACTTCAGTATATTAAAATGACGTTTAGTTATGTAAGACATGCAACCTTTTTTTTTTCCAGGTCAGAGGTTGCCCCCGCTGCCAGCTGAATGATCCCATCAGGACTGTTGCCCCAGTTTTACATACAATTAAGGTACTGCTTGCAACATTTTTTGCCCAGTGAAGAGTGTTGTGAGTTAATAGGATAATCAGTATTATGATAATAAATGATGATAAGTCTGTCTACAGGTGAAAGAAGCCTGGGATGTGCTTGGTTTGGATGTAATTGGACCACTACCCGAAACAGCACGGCACAACAAATTTGTGCTAACCATGACAGACCTGTACACAAAGTGGGTCATTGCAGAGCCTCTGCAGTCTAAGACTGTAAGTGAGGTATCTTTAGCAATTACCACAAAGCTATACATGTTTGGCATGGTCAGGCACATAATTACAGATCAAAGCAAGGAATTCATCAAGGAGGTAAACTGTTTGTGAAACTTTGTTTGATCTTTTTTTGTAACCTTTTTTTTCACTCTGTGCTTCATATACATTTTAATGTCTTATGGCTCTTTTCCACGACCACCAAGAGCCAAGCCGTACTGCGAACTCATGGTTTTCCATAATAAATTATCTGAGTTGTACCCGAACTATACCCATGCTGACATGGCCTTGGTTACTAGCAGGGCCGAAGGCGTGACCAACCTGAGCTGATTGCATTGCCAACACCCGATTGGTTGAAAGGCATGGAAATATCAGTATCAATATGTATGGCTTATACATATTCTATATCTAATATGCATACATATGCATATTCTATATATTACTCATTATTAGTATTGTAGTTCTGCATTCCCGATAACTCGGAAATCGGAAATTTCCAAACACCTATTTTAAAAATTGACTATTTACTATATAACAATTGAATGGAATAGATTTGTAATGCAAATTTTCACAATATAGCAGATAGTAAATCATGATGCACACTGTTTGAACAGTAAATAAGCGTTTCCCTGAATTTACATCACAATCGCTCTCCAAACCTAGTATCATCTTTACCAAGCCAACCCTTCTACAGTGGAACACCAAAGCGAGCTGGAACCGCACTGTAACTAGACTCACTTCGCGGTACAGCTCGGGTATGGCTCATTTCCTGTATGCCAGTGGAAAAGGGCCATGAAACTGCTCCACAATAATATAAATATAACTGTTGATCATTCATCCACAGCTTAATGACAGCATATTCAGCAGGCTGAAAATTAAGCATGCAGTGTCCAGCGCTTACCATCCACAGCCCAATGGGCAGGTAACTTCCAGTCCACTCAGATGTATTATTGTTAAATCACTTGTGTTTTTTCATGAAATTCACAAATGAATTAAAATGTACAGGATGAATGGACCAACCAAGACATCAAGCGTACTCTCAGAAAATATGTGAATGGCAGTTGTAATGATTGGGACCTCCACCTGCCTGCTGTGGTTTATGGAATTAATACTGCAAAACAAGTTGGAAAAGAGGTTAGTTTCTTTACAAATCAACTTCTGCAGTATCATCCACTAAGAATGTAAATAATAAACTTAAAAAATTTTCTTTAGAACGTTACAATTTAAAGACAGGCAACAATATATCAATTTGTGATTATTATATTCAGTCTCAGGCACATGTAGGGGTGGGGGCTGGAGGTACTTGTGCACCTTTTGCCTGAACTATTAAAAGTGCCTCCTTTAAAGGTACAGAGTGCCCTGTTAATTATGTGTCATAGGCTTTGAGCGCCTATCTCTGCACGGTACTGTTCAGTCTCATGTGGTGGATGCGTTCTTGGGTAGATTCTTAGATATAATGGATTCAGTCTGTTAATGTATAGCTTCTTTATGATCAGAACTCCACCAGGCACAGCCCCTACTTCCTCCTCTTCCACCGCCACCCTCGCCTGCCAGAAGTGATGATTCCCAGTCCCATGGCAGACAGTTCTGAAGTTGCTAACCCAGAAGATGACATTGATATCAAAGTGAATGAGATGAAACCTTTGAATGAAATGGTTTGTACCTCTGCAGAAGATGCCAGAAACATTCCATAATCATTTTCAGTCCATATTCATTTATGGGTGCTGTGCTTTTTTTGTAGGTGCTCAGCAATATTGAGAGAGTACAGAGCGGGCAACAAAATACCTGTGAAGAACAGAAGTGTAAGTATGTAAGAGTATGTTCAGTTCAGGCTGGTGATGATGTTCTTTTACGAGACACCGAAAAATGCTGGATTGGAAACATGCTGAAAAGTCACCACCAAGGTCCTTATACTGCTGCATGTATAACTTCCAAAGATGTGACCACTGCGATGAAGGGCAGTTCAACATTCCGTAAACTCAAACTGTTAAAATTAAGGTCGTAATATAGGTCCAAAAAATGCACGCATGTTTGAGATTCATATTATAAGCAATATTTGTGTCTTATCAGATGCGCCAAATGAGGAGACATTTCTGCAGGACCATTGCTATTCTACCCTTGAAGTGAAGATGGAGGAACCATAATCTCTCAGGTCCTTCCTGGGGAGGTGACAGAGCCTGCTGTGCTCCAGACCAGCACTGAGGATCAGCAGAAGGCCCTCAGAGAGGTCCTAGAAGGAGAGTGTACTGAGGCAAAGGACCCATTTATCTTCCTCTTTCAGTATGAGAACGACATGAAGACATTCCTCACTAATTATCAAAATGATCAAGGCCTTAAGGTTAATGCCTCGTTCCTTGCCATGTTGTGATCAAGAGGGACCCTGTGTCAGTTGTCTATTTTTTATGTGAATATTCATGACTATGTATAAGATATTATATTATTATGCTGCTGTATTTTATTAAAGTAACTTACAGTTTTGTTCATTTTCGGTTTATGTTATGCAGTTCCCTGGCCTAAGGGATTTTTGAGAAATCACTAAGTGTTTCCTCACTTTCACTTGGTTTGGATAGCTGGTTCACGAGTGCCTACAGCTACTGGTCATCTGTTGCTTACAATAAATTAGATGATATGCATTGTTTTTGCGGACTGATAAATCAGGAACTCTATGAATTGTAACATTAGCTTCTTTCAGAACATTATCTGTATAAACCCATCTGACAGTAACTATATCTTTTGAGCCAGGAGGAATCTGAGTTTCAGATTCTGTAAACGTAATTGTGTTAAGTTTGTATGTCATCTTGTTTGTTTGTATGTCATGTCTCACTTATTCAGTTTAAAAATACAGATTTAATACTATTGTTGCAGTTTAACTATTAGCATAAATAATAACTCATGATCTATATTTACTTGATAATTAAATGTCAATAGCTTTGCCTTGCAAATTACGTGAGTTCCCTATAGCAGTGGTTCTCAATCCCCCATTTCTAGCAAAAAGTTTGAGCCCCGCCACACAAATCTTGGTATTGTTTCTGTTGTATGCATAGTACAATAATTACAAAAATTGCCAGTTTTTATTAATATAAACATTTTTATTTGGTTATACTGCCGAACAGTGCAATTTCTTTTCAACATGACTGAAGATTGCACTCCACCGACACAATTCTCAGTTCATGATGTTGCTGTCAAAACGAATGCTTATGAACAAACAAAAAAAAACTAAAATCTAAATCTAAATGTTAATTGGCATATAGCTGTGATGCTGGACTTGGGCCCTGCACCTCTGCCACATCCCCATGCTCGTTTTCCTTCACCTTAATACTAATAACAGTTGTGTCTCATGTTAGTTTCAATTTTTGCTACTTGTTACTCAATCGGTCCAACCAGTTTCCTCTCCATGAGTAATTGCTAACTTATGTCCAAGCATTCGGTGCCCCTGCTTTTTCCCAAAGTGCATGAATCTCCCCTTATGCAGTTCCCTGTGCTTCATAGTTTTGGCTATTCGATCCCTTCTACTGTTTTTGGTGTTTTTGATGTCGTTTACTTAGCGTATTGATTTCCTGTCTGCTCCACTTATGGACCCCTGTTCCAGTGAGGCTGCATAACAATGGACTTAAAACCAGAAGCCTGAAAACTATTAAAAGTGTGCTTAATAATTGAAAAGACATTCATGTCAGTCTTGGACAAAATAAAACTACTGATATTTTTAATAATGTTCTAAAACAAACTGAACCAAGTAACAATGATTCCTCACCTTTCCCAGTTTGATTTTAGCTGAGAATTGTTACATTTAGCAATGTCAGATTTGTGATCGAATCGTTCTTTTGAACCGATTCTTTTTAGTGAATCGTCAAACCAGTTTTCAAATCTTAAAGAATGTAACTCTTTGTACATCCACAGGTTGTACAGGTATACATTGTAAATTCTAAAACTCTAAAAAATATCGACAAATTCACATATAAAAACCACACAGCAAGCTTTTTGAATTCACTTATACTTGCTTTTTGTATACTCTACATAGCCATGTTGCTTTCAGTACCCCTATGCATAGCGTAATCCTTTGTGTTTGTACTGTGTTCATGTCCGGCAGCATGGTGCCCCTCCACATTCCATAATCCTTTGCCTTTATACTGTGTTCAAGCCTGACCGCATGGGTAATCCTTTGCGTTGGTACTGAGTTTGTGCCCGACCGCATGGTGCCCCTCCACATTCCCTAATCCTTTGCGTTTGTACTGTGTCCGTGCCCAGCTGCATGCTGCCCCTCCACATACCATAATCCTTTGTATTTGTATTGTGTTCATGTCTGGCCGCATGGTAGCTGTGGCTCACTAACTCTTGACTCCGGCAATCAACATGTTAGAGAGGCATGTTAGGTTGAAGCCATTCACTGCGGCTCTTTGAGTAGCTTGGCATTTTGGCAAGTTCAGCTCAAGTGGTTTCTCAGCAAATTTCCTTAGCCTCAAAACAATCAATATACATTCATAAGTCTCGGAGATGACAAATAGTTCATTAAAAGTAAGACTTTAATAAACATGCAGTTTCAATAAAAGTAAAGGAACAAAGTGCAGCAGCACGTAAATTGAACCCATCACTTCTGTTTTAGTATGAGAGGGGGACACAGGGCTTTCGAAGGAACAAACAGGCACGCTTAGGTCCCAATATACCTTTTATTACAGTTTACTACAGTTATTAATAATAATAATACAGTTTTATTATGATTATGATTGATGCAGAAACATACTGTATACTCCCCTTCTACACAGTTTCAGAAGACATATGCGTCACACATCAGATGATTATGCTTAAATATATATTCCCCTTCTACACAGTTTCAGAAGACACATGTCTTACACATCAGATGATTATGCCATATAGTAATTCTATGGGTAGGTGTGTCCAAACTATTGACTGGTAGTGAATATATAATAAATGTTAATTGTGGTTAATGATAAAGCGCACACACTAATACTACTGCCTTTTTCCAATATGAGATTGCAAAGCTATATACACTCGGACATGCTATCATCACCCACCTTCCACGCACAGACTGGGGAGCCCTTCTCAGTCCTGGCAGGAGACCAACATGTGTTCCCGAAAAATGCCGGGGCGACACCTGCATATCCCATGGCTGACCTCCAGCACGCACTGAGTTCTCCCCCTCCTTTATACTATACTTTTTCGTGTTTACTACAATTGTGCAAGAGTGGTGAGCGAGCTGGCCAGGCACACACCCCACTCGGGCACAAATCAAATCCTCTTCCCTTATCGTCCAATTAGT
>JAAGVU020000038.1:3377558-3392464 GCA_011763525.2 Mormyrus iriodes | reverse complement strand
GAGTGTGCCCAGCGATGGGTTGGCGCCCCATCCTGGGTTGTTCCCTGCCTTGCGCCCGCAGCTTCCGGGATAGGCTCTGGACCCCCCGCGACCCGAAATGGAATAAGCGGTTCTGGAAAATGGATGGATGGATGGGTTTGTCATGGTGCAAGCAGTTACTGGCCCTCCCCATTATACATATATTTTTATAAATTTATGACAAACAACCGGTAAGCTTCTTGTGCAATTATTACATGTCCTCAATCCAGATTGTCCACTGAGGTTTAACATTACCATATGTAGTAATACAGCATAACTTAATCGCAGATAACTTATAAAAAAATGTATTAAAAAAAGCTGTGACTGTAAACAATGTATTGTTAAAATCAACGGTCAGTAACAGCTTTTGTTTTAAATGAGCTTGATTACAATCTATAGACAGTAACTGCAGGCCTCTTGTATAGGTTTGTAAAAGGAACTACAGACAGTCACGTATTTACAGAACGAAAGACAGGCACTGCAGCGTGATCCTCATGGGAGGAGAAAGTAAAGCACTGCAGCCCAGCATCCATCTGTGTGTAAGGTGGTGGTGAGGGGATCACTTGGGATTACTGTAACAACTTTGCACAGCCTGCAAAATGCTGAGAGCAGTATTTGATCTGCCCATTAGTTGACTATGCCGATGGTCCTGGGTTATTGGTGTTTTTCTGGGTATGCCAGCTGAAAGTTGCCGCCTTCTCTACCAATTTTATTTTTCAATGGGCTACAGTTGTGGGCTGTGCTGCTAAGCTAGGCCCAGCCCATTTGTGAGCCTTTGCCCAATTCAGTGACAGTCTAGTAGCACCAGAATGGTCAATCATGCGCAGCTGACACTGGTTCTGAAGGGTAATATTTTAGTTTATCAGTGGTTTTCATGAAAGCTCATGCAGCTCCAGGTAACTCTCGATTTTGGACCATGGCTGAAAACTCCTAGCACATGATGTCCCATTCCTCACTAATTTCAGAAGCTGGAAAATAAAACAATTGATATCCACTGTTAGTTTACCATCAATCTACAATGTAATGTCACCTAATATTGTACAATATAATGATTTCTTGACCAATGGGCACAATACATGCGCACACACACACACATATATATATATACACATATACATACATACACACACACACACAATTTATTTATTTTAAACAAAATATGAACAGGCTCTCCCTGCCACCTTTCTGTGCAGTTTGAAGTGATCATCTTGGCTACATAATTTGTGTCCTTGGTCCTTTATTTAGGTCTTCCAGCAA
The DNA here is from genome assembly GCA_011763525.2 of Mormyrus iriodes. Taxonomy (NCBI): domain Eukaryota; kingdom Metazoa; phylum Chordata; class Actinopteri; order Osteoglossiformes; family Mormyridae; genus Mormyrus; species Mormyrus iriodes. The sequence goes on along the minus strand of JAAGVU020000038.1, from coordinate 3,391,189 downwards.
AGTCCTTGGGGTTGTGAGTTTTATGATGGCACCTGTATTCTATCTAATAATAGATGTATGATCAGTTACACTGTTAGATATTACTGGAGAGACATAACACACACCGTGAAAAATACTATCCCGACTGCACAGAAATAGCATCAGTGCAGTGCAGTTTTATGAAGTGTTTCTTACATACACACAATCTCACACACAAAAGTTTTCGCTAATGCTGAACCTCAAAATAGTGACATTAAAGTCCAAACACAAAAAAGGCTAATACATTGACAAGTTTAATTTACTGAATCGATAATGCTAGCCAGCAAATGACTTAGTATTAACAAAGGGTATTGGGAGATGTTCGGATTCGTTTTGTGACAAGTGGATGGAGAATGAATGTCACTTACCGTAACTGGCTGGAAATTAACAACATAAAGCTAAATTAGTGCATCTCTGCCTCAGTTATACATTTCGGCGCCAGCTTCGACCTCCATATCGCCTACCTTCATGCTGAGGATGACAGATGGATTGACAAATAACGTTACTAATCAAATTTACTGTAACTGTACGGAAATGAACATTAACATAACTCGAAGTTATTTTTTGGCGTCAGCCTAGTTTTCGGAGTTACTCATTTTTGTTACGACTTCCAACAAGTACGTGGCACTGATGGAAAGCTAGTGTAAAAAAAAAAATAACGCGACACCTACCGCGCGGCTTGCGGGTGACGTACTCACTGGTCCACTTCAATCCCAGAAGCCATTGCGCATAAGGCTGAGCTGGCTTTTCAATTGGGCTGAACGAGAGACCTGACTGAACGTGGAGTTTTCAGTCTAAGAAAAAAAGAAGAAAATGATTCGGATTGCTGCCCTTTTGGCTGTCATCGCCTGTTTATGCTCAGGTACCTTTAATGGATTTAACAGGGATTTCATCATGTTATCAATTCGTGCCGTTTGATTAGCTAATAGATGGCGTCTCTAGTACTTAGGTTACGAGTTAGCTCTTTGGCTGTTTTTGGGAATAGTCCTCCGCAAAATGGGTTAAGCGACATATTATCTTAAATTTTCAGCGATTGCGTACTCTGTAATATGTATGTTTCTTTATTTGGAGTAAGTTCTTACTCTATAGTATCTGATTATGTATAATTGCACCGTGGCATTACGTGATGGGTCAAGTTTTGTTTGTTGTTATTTACTAGTTTTGGGTATTAGCTCACTTCCAAACGGGGGCTTATAGCCATGGTAATTTACGAGGCATACCTAACTTACTCCGATCAGGTTTAAGTGAAGCGACAGCGCAGTAAAGATGGAAGGGGTTGGAGGGTTAGGGTGATTCCAAGGGCCCCTGAGCGACAAGAAGCCTAAAATGTTTGTAACATAATTGGATTGGTCTTGGTTGGTGGTCCAATAGGAAACGTTTTACGGGGCCCCAAATCTGCTGCGAAGCCCATGAGTGCAGCCCTTCGGATTAAAACAGGCTAAATGAACAATTAGACTATCCCCTTTAGTGGGTAGGGGCTGCCTAGTATGGATTCTTTTCATTCACTTTGGAATATGCCAATAGTCCTGTTTATAATGCTCCAGTATGTTATAGTAATATCTTTGAGATCACGTGACTTCTTACTCTATAACAGGGGTACTCGGTTTCCAACGACACAAAGCCAAAGTCTGGGGGAGGTCCCCCTCAGTAGATTTTATGACCCCATGACTTTGGTCAGAATCGGGGATCATCAACCTACCGGTACACATAGACATACCATTGCAAGACTATGTCCATGCCAAATTGTTTTGACTGCAAAAAAGCTATGCAGGCTGTCTTGTAAAAAATCATATACATGGTTTAATCTTCATTTTGATCACAATGTCCTTAAGAATTCGCCATGGTGTTGACACCTAGTCATAATTTAATAATATTCATGTCCTAATGCAGTAGTATGTACAGTTACAGTAGCAGACACTATGTCCAGAGGGATGTAAAAGTGTGGAAAATGGCACATTACAAACATACGTTCTGTCATGGAGTCGATTAGGCTGAGCTTAAAATGAATTCTCAGATACAAGTGTAAGCTGTATTGGTGCAGGAGCTACACATCTTACAAACAAAAAAGACCCTAATAAAACTACTGTTCAATCAGCAGAAAGTGCCACATTACGAAAATCCAGGGGACTTAGTGATATCTGGCTAGTAATGCTGGAATAAGTGAGTTTTGAGGTGTTTCTTTAACATGGATGGAGAGGGAATCTGACTATATCTGATTTGGCAGCTCAGTCCACCACTGGGGAAGCATATATGACAAATGTCTTAAGTGAGATTTCTCATGTGCAAAATGGGACTGGTGGCCACATGTTACTGGCTATATGTTAAATTGTCATCCATTTTTTTCCCCAGCTGAAAGTTGTACAGACCCAATCATCACACCTTCCTCCTACACAACTACGGATGCTGTCATCGCTTCAGAATCCGTCTTTATTGTGGAGCTCAGTTTGGCCTGTGCCAATGGAGCCCAGGTAAAATGTTTTCAAATTTCCTTTTCTCTGCCTGGTTTCTATTCTGTTTGTGAAAAAGTTTATACATAATCAAAATGATCGGGCAATTCTATGATATAGATTCTACCATGTTCAGTGTGAAATTTTTAGTCTCGATGTAATGAGGCATTTTTGAATTAATGATACTTGAAAGTAATTGATCTTTATTCCTAACCAGAGTGTAGTGCTGTATGCTGATATCAGTGGGAAACAGTTTCCTGTAACCAGAGGGCAAGATGTTGGAAAGTATCAGGTCTGATTCTTTTTTGTTTGTGTATATAATGTTAATATGTCAACTGGATAGCCAAAAAAACTACCCTTCCCTCCCCACAAATTTTTCAGGTATCTTGGAGCGTCCCCCACAAGCAGGCCACCTCTGGGACATATCAAGTGAAGTTCTTTGATGAGGAGTCATATAGTGCTCTACGCAAGGTTGGAAACTTTTTGGCAAGCATGAGATGTGTATCAGTGTGGAGGTGTTTTCTTCTGCGGCTGAGTAAGATCTTTGGCTTTTTTTTGCCTCAGGCACAGAGGAACAATGAAGATGTAGACTCCATCAAGCCACTCTTCTCTGTCAATGTGGACCACAGGGTGAGAGGGTTGGCTGGGTTCATCATAAGCAGTGCATGTACCAATAGTTTTGGGTAAAAATGTTGAATTCGTCCTATACCATTCAATACATTTTCAGTTCAGTACAGACAATGAAACAAATGAAAACATTTATTGACAGAGCCTAAATTAAGAACTTGATGTTCAAAACGGAAAAAAATATGGTAATTCTGTCTGTTGGTTACAGCTAATGATGGTTCCACTCAATCGTAATCAGCACTTTGGGAACATTTTGGTTTCCCAACAAATACTTCAGCACTGGAGAGAGAGTAGTTAAGACCAATACTGTCAGCTTTGCTATATAGATCTTGGATATGCTGCTGGAAGCACAGCCAGCGTGCTAACTCATTTGAGACAACATCATCCAAGTATGTGTGTATTTGATGGAAGACAGACCGAAATGGTCTCCGCAAGTTAGTCTACTTGGGACATGTAAGGTGCTTTTGCCAGGAAATTCAGACCGGACTAAAAATGATTGTGGCTGTTGCAGTGTCTGTCGCTACAGATTTGCGACCATACACGGGTAGTCATATGTCAAGTCAAGTCAATTTTACTTGTATAGCGCATTTTCACATTACATTGTCTCAAAACGCTTTACATAATCTCCGCCCAAAGCCGCCAGTGAGCAAGCTAGAGGTGACAGTGGCAAGGAAAAACTTCCTAGAAGGAAGAAACCTTGGGAGGAACCAGACTCAAAGGGGGATTCCAACCTCCAGGGGCAGGCAGAGGAGGTCAAATTATATTGTCATAATACATATTATTATTGATATATATAATAATATATTGTATATATGTGTATATATATATGCGCATATATGTATGTGTGTATATATGTGTATGTATATGATACATAATGCATATGTGTGCAAATAAGCATCTCTTAGGGTTGGTCATTCAAACAAATCTTTGATTTATTCCTGATTGTTTGTTTGTAGATTTAATAACAAATTTCAAAACAAATTGTTTTCCCTGCAATGGCACCAAACTGTGAACTCGAAACCAAGGTTTGTACTGAATTGTGAATTTTGTGTACTGCTACACCCCTAGTCCTGTTAGAAGCATATATTGCAAAGGCTAGTACACTGGGGAAATATACAAGGTCTGCTTATTGTATTCCCCTGCCTTCAGGGAATACATATGGTTTTAGCAGCAATTCACCATCCCCACAGAAGCTTTGGCATACGAGTCGATAACTTAAAAACTGTGAAAACTGCAAGCATACTGAAGGCGTGACAAACTGGAGGTGATCAAATTGGTCCAAAAAAGCTCCAGATATTCTGGGATGTGCCCTTGACGTTTTCAGAACCTAGACACACCTCTGATTGTGCTTTTTCCCTCTATTGTAAGCCTTTTTGGATAAAAGCGTCAGTTATGCATAAATTAGTTATGCATGTTCATGCATAACTCATGTTTTAAACTTATAAAAAAATACATGACATGTTTCAAACATGGACATTAAAACATACACACAGGAACACAAGTAACCACCTAATAGGTGGGAAAGATTCTACATATTGATATATAAATGGAATGTGCTTTGTAGTCACATTTTATTTAACAAATAATCAAAAGGATAAATTTAATTTATTCAAGAGCTGAAAGTAGAAAATGAAAAGTACAATAAGTAAATTGTGTACGCATTATTGGGAATTTTCAAATATGGCCATTAAGACATACACAAAAGAATACAAGTGGCCACTTGGTAGTTGGGGAAAGTTTCTGCAAATTGCCATGTAAGTGAAATGTGCGATAAATGAATAAGTATACTTTCTGACCTACATCAGAATAACTCAGAGTATTCAGATAAAAACGCATTTCCAGGTAAACCACCCAGTACTTCTAGAAATTGTAAAAGGTGCTGAGTAAGGGATGAGTATGAATTAGATGGACGGACCAAATGACAGGATTGTCTGGGGAATACAATTCTGTCATTTTCTACATCACCACATCTCTCCCTGTTCCCTGTATGCCCTATAAAGGTGGGGTAGCTGATAGTCTTTTTCTTCTGCAGGGAGCATGGAGTGGTCCCTGGGTCTCCACTGAGGTTGTGGCTGCCGCTATTGGTATCCTGGTGTACTACTTGGCCTTCAGTGCAAAAAGTGCCATTCAATCATAATTTGTATACTGCACACCTACTTTTCGGAAGTCAACAAAATGTTAAGTGGATTATTACATACTGGATTATTACATCTGGACTGATGATACTGATTGATATGTTGCTGTACTTAATTGTACCAGAAAACCTGCCATCAGTGGGAACTGATTTTGCTCCAGCAAGGTGCATACATTCTGACATCATAGCATTGATTAATGGATGGGGGGCGAGATGAAATTTGTACTTTGTAACTTGGTTTGGATTAAATTAAATTTTTTTTTAAACAAAACCATGGGTTTTTTTCTGTTGTCCCAAACCGGGTAGTTCCTTGCTGACATCTGGTGCTGTATATTAAACATGCTGGTCTTGGTATTTATTGTATTCTCCGGCCTTCGTGGAATACTGTAGTGATCAAAATTAGAGAACGAGTGACATTTTTTGTAAAAATTGCTGCTTATCTGAATTCAGTTATGCTGATCTTAATAGATGAGATGCATTTATATCACTTCAGTGAAAACTGTCCCACATCACAAAATAGGTTTAAACAAATTCAGCAAGGTCGGCAATCATAATTAGAGAATGGTTACAATTTTACTGAAGAATCCAACAAATGCATTTTTATGGTTACAACTTTCAGAAATTAATAGGAAGTGTAGAGGCCCTTGCTTTCACTAACTGACATCAGCACCCACCAGACAAGCAATGTCTCTCTCTGCTCTTGGACTTTTGTTCCACTTGTCTTCCAGTTGTTTGATGGGCCGAATGGCCTCCTCTCGTTTGTAAATTTATGTTCTTATTAGTTTCTTCCACAGTTTAGTAACTAGTGGGTTTCTTTGCCATAACTGTGTCACCAATTACTTTCTAGCTGTTTTTGATAGGGCTCAGATCAGGACTCTGGGCTGGCCATTTCTCAGGGTTTCAGTCACCTTGGAGTATCCCGCCATCTTGCAAAATGCCTACTAATATTACCAAACAGATTGGGGTTGCCATATATTTAAGATTAGAATCAAAACTATAACAAATCATTCTCTAATTTTGAACACAGACCTTAATTTCTTGTTTAAACCTTTTATTTATTGACGTGGAATAATGAAATACAATTAAACTATCTCCTATTAATGGTAGAATAATTTTGAATTCTGACAGACAGTGACTTTGTAAATTACAAAAATGTCACTTGTTCTCTAATTTTGATTACCACTGTACATGTGATTTTACACCTGTCCGTCGCCTCTGCCACCATCAGATGCTTTAGGATGTGAGCTGGTAACTCAAAAACTGTTTGACAGCTCATTTTTAAACTTTCTACAGGCATTGTATGGGTGAGGAACTAAAACTGCTTAAATTTTGAAACCAACCGCCCCAAAATTTGAAGCAGCACCGCCCACCCTATTAAACACACACACTGCATAAGTCATCGTTCAACTGCTATTCATTGAATACCCAAGGATATTACTAGAGAATTGCAACCCTATTAAAATTTAAAAATTGTTTACACAAAAAGAGGTTTTCAAAACAAATATATAATAAAAACATACAATTGCAAAAATGTCAAAGTGCAAGAATGAAAGAAAATAGATTAAAGATGCAATAATAAATTGGGGGAAAGTAAAAAGAAACACACAGGGGCCTTTACATAAAATCACATTTGCTACATAATTTGTTGTCAGTGAAGTGAATGGTGAATATAAAAATGAATGAAGCTTGCTTTTCAATGTGTGCTGAACATTCAATTGATTTATTCCACTTAAAAAAAAACTTCTTCCCAACAAAACACAGGTATACAAGCTGAAGGATGGAGTAGTTTATTTTAAGAGTTGGTGAAGTCATACATGCAAATGTTACTCTGCAAGTTACTAGTTGCAGGGACATACACATGAAACGGTAATATAGATAATGTGTGAGTATGGTATCCTGCTCATCCTTATGATCACACTGGATCCATTCCAGAAAACAGAAAGGAAAAACAGTAATGTAGAAAAGAATTCACTGATGTCAAAAATTGCACATTGCCTGACAAAGACAATCGTGTAAGTAAAACGTTTTTTCATCTACAGTTTCATTTGCTGCCCCAGGTACACAAAAACTTTTCAAAAGCTGAAGAGTTGTGGCTTCATTGATGCACATCTCAGGGCCACCGTACATACGGCTGAAAAGATCCCTGTCTCTACTCCTGGCAAAGCACAAATTTCAGTAATGTGCAGTAACACTTAAAGCACAAAGGTACTTTTCTGTTCCTGATGTAACAAATATTTCTTAAGAGAAAATGGTCCAGGTCACAGAGTAATATTTTTTAGCAGAACTCAAAAGTTTGGAGAGAGACAAAAACATCTGGATACCTAAGCACAGGGCTTACATTCACATGGCATTCAGTACTGCTCTGCAGTGCGTGGTCCACTACTCTGGATGATGCTCATAATGGACTGGACAACCTCAGATGTCGTGCCCTGTCCGCCAATGTCTGCCGTGCGCAGCTGAGGGATAGAAAAACAGAGAAGGACAAACTTAAAAAAAAATGTGACACACTCAGATGTACATACCATACGACCAACAGTGCTTCAGAGATTTGTGACATTTATGACCCATGAGACGAGTGCATAACTGTACTGTCAAGACACCAGGGATGTGAGAAGTTGGAGTTTAGTTTAAGGCATGCCGTACCCTCGTCTCGTTCATGGTGGTGAGAATTGCATTTCGAATTACCGTGGCATATTCATGAAGTCTATAGAAAAAGGAGGGGGAAAAGGAAAAAAACTCAGCATCAACATGACCCATCACAGTGAAAAGGTATACATAGTGCATCCTCTGTTTTACATGTCTCTCTTCTCCTTCATTGGCTAACAAAGTGCCATTAATATCAGGTAATTTACATATCACCACTGCATTAGTGTAGGGCAGGGGTTCTGAAAGTCCAAACCTGGATGTGAACTGAACTGCAAGTTATTCTGAACTTGATAATGCACCTTATGAATAAATATGGTTAACATAAAAAGGCTTAACGTGGTTTGAAGCACAAAAACACAATGCAGAACCACAGAACTCGAACACATATAATTTATGATTCCACGCCATTATTGACAAAGTGTCGAAACAATCAGCAAACGTCAGACCGGTCTTTATGTTAAGTTCCTATTATTGTTATACATTGATTGAAAGTTATTGTTAATTCTGTAAAGTTCATGAAATGCTATTTTATTATGGAACATTGTTCTGGATGTCTGACTTTGAGCAAAAATTTGATAAAAATGTTGGAGAACCCCTGATTTCTTTAAAACAATTATTTGAGAGGCCAGTGCAACAACACTACCAATAGCAGTTCAAATCACTTCTGATGACAATGATACATGAGTTTCAAACCAGAAGGGCAACTAGCAGAAACTCACTTGAGGTGGTCAAGCATAAGGCAGCTGGCTAGAAGCATGGCTGTGGGGTTGGCAATGTTCCTATCAGCAATACTTTTCCCTGTGTTCCTAGTAGCCTGTGACACATAAAAGCAGAAAAAAAAACAAAACACACACACAAAATAATTCAGCATCCTGTCATCTTCTCATATCCCACCTTGGCCCTGAGAAATCTGTGTATTCTGGATGACTGCAAGTAATCTGTATGTCAACTGTTCAACATCCTCCTTTCTTGGTTGAAATGCCTGCACGTCAGTTTCTCTTACCGTCTCAAACACGGCATAGTCTCGCCCATAGTTGGCTCCGGGCACAAGGCCTGGCCCCCCTACCAGGCCGGCGCACACATTGCTGACCACATTGCCATATAGATTGGGCATTACCATCACATCAAACTGATGGGGTTTGGAAACAAGCTGAGAAATGGGGAGAAAGAACAATCCAGCAAATTTCAGTATCCATCTAAGCGATAATTCTTACCTCTTTGTTTGAGATAATTATCTCATAAAGAGTTGAAGTCAAAAATAATACAGTATTTAACCGTCAAGTAGGACTGCAGTTTAACAGGGGAACTACAGATTTGTAGAAAAATTCTGAATGAAAGTGTCTATGCACCTGCATAGTGGTGTTGTCCACAATCATGCTGTCAAAGGTGATGTCAGGGTAGCCTGAGGCTACCTCCTTGCAGCACTGCAGGAATAAGCCATCACCCAGCTTCCTATATGACAGGAGGGAAAAGCAACTGGATTGAGTCTGAGGTGGAAAACATGGGTCTGCGCATTAGTCTTCCTATCAGCACTTTAACAGAAAGGAGTGAAGGGAGGGAAGTGGCAAGACTAACTCACATGATGTTGGCCTTATGGACAGCGGTGACTCTGCTGCGTCCTTTTTCCCTGGCCAGGCGGAAGGCATAATCAGCGATGCGAAGGGAGTTGAGCCGCGTGATGATCTTCAGACTTTCCACCACCCCAGATACACTCTGGCAGCATGGTAGGGCATGGTTAGTTACACTGACTTTTAACGCCATACCGGCAACAAGGGCTACATTCAGGGTGAGCAAATAGACAGTAAAACAAAACTGAACAATTAAAAAGTTTAAAAATAAAAATTGTTACGAACCGTAAAAATCTAAATGTGGCTTGACTTTACTAAGAACTTGAGTTATAGAGCCAGGAAAATGATATGTTAAACGGACTTAAAAGAAGGACAATAGAACAAAATCTGCTTAACAATCAAACCATTACAAGCAGGACATACAGGTGGATCTCTACCTTTAAGTAAAATCATGTGGGTCAGCCCAATATGCCCGATATGACACCTTGTTTAAATGACCTGGTTAGGGCAAGGTCAGCATGCAATGTGTGTAATCAGTAGTGTCTGGGGAAGGACTGGGGGGGGGGGCAGTAATGACACACAGGCAACTACCACCTCGTGCTCCAGGCTGCTGTACTCTCCTTCCGTGTTCTCCCTGATGATGATGATGTCAATATTCTTGTGGCGGGTCTGCACCCCAGGTAGGGACTGGCAGTGCATCACATTGGCGTACAGGTCCAAGTTCGTCCTAAGTAGACAGCAGTCAGTCAGATGATAAACTTTCCCATGTCTAAACAAGACACTAAGCCAAAAGAAACCGGCTCTATGAATTTCTATACTTGTCTATACGAGACTCCTGCTCTTTATGTGACATCATTCTGGGTCACCACCTCAGTGGCCAGGAAACACAGCTGTTCCCCTGCTCTAAGACCACAATATAGTAATGAACCAGGGCCACTGTTAAGAGACATGATTTTGCAGTCTCACCGTAGAAGGTTATTCCTGGATTTGTGCGAAGGGGGCATGGTATGGTTTGTCTCTATGTTTCCTGCAGAGATATATCATGTAACTTAGATGAAATTTACAAGGGCAGAAAAACCTAACACATAAACAACATAACAACAGTAAGGTGTACTGAAAACCAAGAATAAAAGAGAATCACATAAATAAAACATTTACGTTTATGTCAATGGACCTCAATTGTGTGCACACACAGACTAACCCTTGAGTGCAACTCCATTGCGGCGGATAGCGGTGATCGCATTATTTATGTCATCTTCGCTGTTCAGTGAGGAGTTCACATTCACAACTTCAAAGTCCACTGGCACACAGCTGAACCTGTAGCGCAGAAAAAAAAGGCCATTGACATATCAACCAAAGGATACTCCTAAAAATAAAAACAAGCACAACTACACCCACAAAAAGTAATGTGCAATGCTTCAGATTCTGTGTAGGTCATTCCATTTTAATTCAACAAATGACCTTTGCATCACAATTATTGATTTTGATTAAATTTGCCATGTGAATTCTTTCTTTCCTCTTCTCAGTAAAACACACGTCTCGTTGGTCATAGTGCAAATAAGAAAAAAATAGAATATATTTAGATATAGAAAAATTTTAATAATATATTTTAAGACATGCACAAAGAAATATAGGTAACCTTAAAAAAATCCACAGAATAAGTTTAAATAGCAAATGGTTGTGTTTACAAGATGGTAGCTACAGCCTCCGCTTTGGCCCTCTATCACTGCAGTTGCAATTTTGGAATTTTTGGAAGATTTTCATTCATATAAATGTTTTTGTGAAGTGGCAATAAAAGATCAAATGCAGAAAATTAGTTATCCTGTGCACAAAGCTAAGCCTCATATTTCATTCATTTTCTGTGTGTCACCAAGCGCTGTAGCTTAAATTTTTTAAACCATTGTCTCAGAAGTTCCACATATTCACCCATACTGGACAAGATTGGACAAATACTTTTTGAATTATCATGCTGACAAAATCAAATATCTTTGATCTTGTCCCCCCCCCCCTTTTTGGAGGGGATCTGTATCAGAATTTGATCACTTCAAGCTTGTCACCCCTACAATGTGCCTACAAATTTTTCAGAAAAATACTTCTGGAAAATACTTTTAGGGTGTTTCACACCTATAGTTTGGTTTTCCTGGTTTGAATCAGTTGATAAGTTTGTGCTTTCACACAGAGAAAAATCCAAGCGAAGCAACAATGCACCACTACAGGCCATGTAAGAACATTCATTCTGCTCATTGGTCAGATGTGTCTGTGGCAGGAGCAAAAAGGAAATGGAGGAAGAAGGCCCTGTGTGTCCTGGGTTATGCAGCTGAACATATGTCTATTTATTTATATTTTAAACTTTCACATGGCACTGTTCAATCGACCGGTCAAATCCTCTCTCCTTCAGCCGTTGACTCAATGTACCTCTCTGCTAGACTAAGTAAACCATGGTTCGGTTCTCCTTCTCCGCCTAGGTGCTGCTACTGGTTTGCATGCTCTGCCTCATCCCAGAACGCAAAGCACACCTGACTATGGGAGCCATTTAGCTCAAACTCGTGAACTACACCTGGAAGTTGGGTCAGATTGATGTCATATCACATCTGCACCACAAACAAACTGTTCCAGAGTTCGTTTGGGACCAGACCTAGACCACCACCTCTTAAGAGTCTCGGTCTGGTTGTTTTGGTCTGCACCTGAGTGCAATTACTATCTTCACACCTGCCCAAGCAAATCGCACTAAGGGGAAAATCGAACCAGAGCCCATTTTAAATGGACTAAAAACTACTGGTGTGAAAACACCCTTACAGTTACTATGTTCACAAGACCAAGTGCCTTGTACAGCTGCAGTTTCCTTACTTTGCTGCCACACAGTGCTACTGCTACATTTTTGGGATAATTTGTCTGAAAATGAAACCAGGTGTAAATCTTTATCTATAAAATGTTTTTGTGAAGCAGTACTAAGATCCACCCAAGAGTTTTTGACACATTCACAAAGTCAAACATCTGCTATCACCCCTCTCTTTGCTGGTAGTGTTGCTTCAATGTAAGGGTGATGATCCATCTCAGAATTTAATCAATTACAGTTTGGCACCCATACAATGCCACTACAAAGTTTGAAAGATTCACCAAAAACTTTACGAGTGATCATCTTAATGGGATCATGGGATAATGGAATCATGGAACATTTTTTAATTATCAATATGTGGTGCTGCTTCAATTTTTTTTCATGGGTTTCAAGGCCTCAATTTTTGACCATTAAAAACTGGACAGGGTGGTCCACCTGTACCAGGTTTCAGAACCACAGTTTTACCCACTTTACTTACCTGAAGACCTCCCTAACATGACTGAGCAGCTCGGGTCCAATACCATCCCCCGGTATCAGGGTAACTGTATGTCGGCCACCATACTTAGCCGGTGGAGGCTGAAAACAAAAGGCTATTAAAAGATAATGCCTCCAATGTTAAATAATACCTATTATATTGTACTGCATCATTATTTTTGGCAACTTTTATGAAAGAAAAATGTAAGCTTTTTTATTCCAATGTGAACAAAAACTCATTTCTTCATTTTGTTAACCAATTCACAGCACAGATGATTTAACTAAACCAGGGTTCCCCAAATATTTTTCCCAAGGGTAAAATTCTATTAACAACACAAAGGCTGACAATAAAATTTACTGACAGCGGGAAATGAATGAAGGCCAACAATTTGACTGTTGTCATCTCGATGTGAATATTAACTCTCCACAATCTTTATTCACACTGCCTAATTTAACTGGCCCAGTTAGCAGGTTTATCAATAGGCCATTCCATTTAATTTATTTTAAATTCAACAAATGGCCTTTGTATCACCATTTCTGATTAAAATTGGCATGTGAATTCCACATACATTCCAGAGCTCAGAAACGTGTTTTATACCTCACTTACTCACACACATGCAGTTTATATATGTGTGTGTGTTTTGAAATGTATTTATAGTGGGCGTGTGTATGCATATTGAAACGAAGTGACCCTAAACTTCTTACAGAAAAGACTATACAAACTGTATCCAGTGATCCCTCGCTATATCGCACTTCGACATTCACGGCTTCACTGTATTGCGGATTTTATATGCAAGCATATCCAAATATATATCGCGGATTTTTCGCTGGTTCGCGGATTTCTGCGGACGATGGGTCTTTTTATTTCTGGTACATGCTGC
>JAAGVU020000038.1:3359710-3372824 GCA_011763525.2 Mormyrus iriodes | reverse complement strand
CTTCGCATTCTCAGTAGAACTTGCAGTTTTGACCAGGAAGTGGCTACTGTGTAAGCCATACACTTCCAGGATTACTTGGCTTGTTAACACGCTTTATTTTATTTCATTTTTTCCCCCAGAAAACTTTATACAAATTCGAAGGGCAAAGTTAAGGTGAGTAATAAACTGGATCCCGAAAGAACATAAATGTAGTTATAGCAGTATGGTCAGAACAGTATGGTACATAACTTCGCTGTTTATGCTATCTACATCTATTTAGGTATATTATCCATAATACTCTTACCGTAGTGATTGTAACGACTTTTGCTTTTGTTTAATACGTCGCGAATGGGAGTTGCCTTTATCCCCATGGTGTTGGTTTTTTCCCCGCTGACATCCGATGCGGCAGAGACACATCGATACTTGCCAAGACTAAGTCGGCTTGTTATATTTCGTAAAAGCTATAGAAAAAACATTGCAATCTGTCCGTCAGGTTATTGAAATTTGGCATAGTGTTGGCCTTTTAGGATATGAAGTCTAGTTTGAAAATTCCAATTTTGTGTTATCATTACCTGTCTGTAAAAGCGTAGTTTCACAGATACAACCTGTGTGCTGCCTGGGTTATATGTTTTGTTAGATGTGTAATTGATCTCTTGAAAGAAAATTTCGAAGTTCAGCTAGGATATTATGGACCATTGGCAGTTTTTGATGTCTCTTAAATGAGGAATTTACAATTTGTACACCAGAAAGCACAAAACTGTCAGCATAGCTACGGTATCTTTACCTACGCTTTTACAGTGATTTTGGTGGATCTTTGTGTGTACTTTTTAATTGTCTTTTCTTGTTCAGCTGCCTAGTTCCATCGTTAGAAATTGATTCTGATACTGTTACTCCTTGGAAACTGGATGGGAACCTTGTCAAAAATTGATGTCCGCTAAGCTTCTGTCAGCTGTAAGTAATTAAGAACTATTAGAGAATAATACTAATTGTTTTACATGATTTAAACAAGTCTGACCCCAGAAAGAACACATACCCTTCCATTTTCTCTTCCTGGGTATTATGATCTAGTTTGATGGATCATTGCATAGAATAGGCCTATATTGTTTGATGTTGGTTGTTCTGATTTCTACAACTTTAAGCTACATTTCTACTGTGCCTTTGTTCTGCGTGTCGCAGGGTCCCCATTGGAAGATGGATAAAAATATTCTGTAAATATTCCTTTACAGAATATTACTATTGAGATTATATATTAGGTTGCTGTTTAGGGAAAGAATTTATCTAAAGCAGTGAACAATGCAACCAGTTTAAAAGGCTGAAGTAAATTAGGATGAGTAACTGTCTGGAACAACATGGGGCCTCCTTCTGGGACTCAAACCTGCAACTGTCGGGTTTCCAGCTGGTGTTCCTCATGCTGTGTGAGTGAAGTTTGTATGTGCTTCTCCTCCTGCCTGGGTTTTCTTCCTCAGTCCAAAGACTGAATTGGCCATAGGATATGATTGTGTGTCTGTGTATGTGCCTTGCGATGGCCTTGCCGCACACGCCAGCCTTGTGCCCTGTATTTCCTAGGTTATGCTCTGGGAATCTTGTCACTCTTACTAAGCAGTTAGAACATGGATAATTATTGGTTCAGTTGAGCATGTGAATACTCAAGTAAGTGAACATCTGTACATACAATAGCCTACCAGGAGGCCTTGTTTTTCCATTATATTTTTGGCATGAATTTGGTTTTGGTTTGTCTGTTTTTAAACCCTGTACGAAATGTAAATGTTTTTACACTACAATGTTTACACTACTCTACAATGATTCATCTGCCCCAGAGGTCATAATGGAATTCATTAATCTCGTAAATGTAATGCACTATAATTACGAACTGTCTGAATTTGTTTGAAGGTGTGGCTTCTCAAACAGCAAACTATTACAGTTTGCATATATAGTAGTTGGTATGTAGCAATTTTTTCTGTATGAAACAAATGTGAGTTTAGAATTCAAATTTGCGTAGACAGGAAGGAAAGACTTATCTCTGCTCCTGCCCTTCCTAAGCTCAAAGCTGATTGTCCTTAAGGGTGTAAGGGTGACAATTTTGGTGTGTCTTCCTTGTACAGGGCCCATCCACACTTCTGTGTGTCGACACTGAAATTTGTTCATCATGAGGCTGGCAGGTGGGTCAACATTAAACAAAAGCCATACAAAGCACGTCTGAAGTGATTTATATTGCTTTTTAATTAAAATCTGTAACAGTGAGATATTCCTATTATTTAATTTTATTTTATCATATTATTTTGAAATCCTGAATGGTGGACTGTCATGAGTGTGGATCACATGGAGTAAAATTTTCTGTGTCAGATATGTGCAGATTCACACAGACATATTTCCTGGGTATAATTTTCTAACATTTTGTTGAAAGGAAAAAAAAATGTGCATGTAAGTTGGTCTGCTGATGAGCCTCTTTCTGCCTCAGGTCCTTTGCGGGTAGTAGTGGTAGTATGCCTTGTAGGTCTCACATGGCTCTTGGCCCACATTATTCTTGGAGGGGAAAGCAGCCTTGTTGTTATGCGGCACTTCTTTCACGGTGAGATTTATGTTCTGTGTGTTTGCTTGTGTACTGTACATGTTGCTGTATCGATTTAGCTGAAATTTCAGCAAAGAGGGTGCATTTAATATGGTGACCAGAGATCTTATATCTTTCTCCAACTGCAGGATCTCATGAGGACACAACTGTAGGTGTGTAAGCTTCTGTCCATCACAGCCAGTACAGTTTTAAACAATACATGTTTGCTCTTTTTTTCATTGTAATTTTTTCAAATGCTTCTCCTTGTCCTTCCCCCCTCAGAGCCAAAGCCACGTAGGTATAAATGTGGCCTCTCGGCACCCTGTCCAGCAAAGCACCTTGCTTTCCGACTGACCTCTGGGGCAGCAAATGTCATCGGTCCTAAGATCTGTCTTGAGGATAAGATGTGAGAACCTGCCTTTGCTCTGGATAGTCTCCCCATCTCTTGTTCTCTCTGACCACTGTTATATTATGGCTTGAAATATTTCTGAAGAAATGTAAATCAGAATTCAGTTTTTAAATGTACAACACACCAATGATTGGTCTCCTGCATTTTCAGACTCGTAAGCAGCGTGAAGAACAATGTCGGCCGAGGGCTGAACATCGCTCTTGTTAATGGTAACCAACTTTTTTGTGTATTCTCCATAATGCCTGCATGATAGCTGGAATAATATTTCTTGTGGAAGGTTTACATTTTTCTTATGTTGTGTATTACAGTATAGTTCATATTTGAATATATGAATTATGCATGTTTTAACACTTATTATTTTTAAGGTGTGTCAGGGGAATTATTGGATATAAAATCATTTGACATGTGGGCTGGAGGTGAGTGAGATGAATAGTCCAGTTGCACACAGTCATTTGCTTTATTGTGACTCCATATGGTCCTTTGCATGCCTGCACTTTTATAATAGTCCTACTTGCTTGTGAGATTAGTTTTTTTCATCCTATGCAGGATGAGCACTAGATTTATTTATTTAGCTGATGTATGTATCGAAACCAGTGTACAGTTCAGAAGGCAGGATCAACCAGTCCCTGGAGTAATTGGGGTTAAGGGCCCTGCTCAAGGGTCCAGCAGTGAAATCAATGTCAACCACAGGATTTGAATCTGTGACCTTCTATCACTGGCACAGTATAACTCGCTGAACTATTCACCACATTGCTACCTTCTGGGGTGTTTGTAAAGCAAATATCCTCCAACTTTCACAAGCTACAGTGATGACAGTAGTTCTTTATGCAAGAACAGTAGCACATGCTGGATCGCCATTACTCAGGCAAATATTGTCAGCTACAGTCGAGGGAAAAAGAAAGTACACCGTTCTTCAGTTTTTTATTTATTAGGGCCTAAATAATCACTCTGTTATCCTCATCAACTTCTATAAACAAACAGATCTAACCTCTGGTGACAATCAATCAATCAAACAAACTACTGAATAAATGATTTCAATTTGTTGTATTTTTTCCCCAAAAGTCAGCATTTGCCATGTAAATGGGCCTGGGAATTTGTTTTGCATTCCCAGCTATTTTTTCCAGATCAGTTCAAATTTATGGTTCGTGGTTGTATCCATTTAAGCTGTCACTTGCTGGTGCTGAGTGTTGTTCGCTCTTCCCTTTAGATGTAGCTGATCTGCTAAAGTTCATACGGCCGCTCCATGAGGGCACATTAGTGTTTGTTGCTTCCTTTGATGACCCTGCTTCCAAGTAAGTCTCCTCAAACTGTCCTCCTCACCTGTTCATTCCTACTGTGATGTCTGCCTGTTATCTGACCTCAATGGATTTCAATGTCTTTTGTTAGTAGGTTATGAAAATATGAAGAGTATAGGAATCTTGTGATTGTCAGCATATAGAACTTGGAATGCAAGAAAGAGGAATGGGGAAGGTTTTGCAGACACTGATGGCCACAATAACTGAATATATTTTCTTTGGCAGAAATTTAAAATTTTCTGTTTTAAAATGCACAAAACTATTGTCCACCTTCTGTGTATAGCTTATATATTCACTTAATTTTGATTTGTTGTGTTCCTCCTACCTTTATTGTATGTAACATAGGATTTCAGTAGAACTGCTTGATCTTAAATTTAAGCAAACTTGTGTGATCCCCCCCTTCCTTATTCTGCTTACTCCAGGCTGAACGATGAAGCCCGTCGGCTCTTTGAGGAGCTTGGGAGTACTGCTGCCAAGGAGCTGGGCTTTAGAGACAGCTGGGTATTTGTGGGAGCCAAAGGCATTGAGAACAAGAGCCCCTTTGAGCAGGTAGACTATCCCAGATAAGCAAGCGCCCAACTGTGCATGCGCCAGCTTTATTTCTCAAGGTTCTTTTTTTGTTATGTTGTTGTTGCTGAAGCATTACTGTGGCCTCTTGTTTGCTGTAGGAGACCTGTTGGAATAGAAGGAGTCACTGCTGTGTAATTGGTCATAATGGTTCTGGGTGAGCTTAGATATTGTGGTATTTGATATAGCTGATTTTTTCCTCAGGAAAGCACAAGCAATTTCAATTTACTACTATGGGTAATTTTGGTGTGTAATTAAAGGGCATTTTAATTCAAATGGATTCCTCCCTAAAAAATTAGTAGTCATATTTGTACGCTGTATCTGTAGACACTACACCCTATGTAATGCTATACAAAACATGAAATGTCCAATATCTCAAACATCAATGAATCGAACCTAATGAAAATGGCACCAAATCTTCATTATTTATATATAAATAAGTGGTCAAAATCATGCCTCATGTTATGCAATATTTGGAGAAATATTTATGATTTCCCGAAATATGCACTTTTTCCACAGTGCCACACTGTTATGTAGTCTTGAGTAACAAAAACAATTTTATGAAGGTGGTCATTATAGAAACAAGAATGCATAACAATTTTTATTTAGAATTGATAACAAAGGTGTTGTAGTGATTACTATATAGCAGTGTCTCTCAACCCTGTCCTTGGGGACCCCCAGACAGTCCACATTTTTGCTCCCTCCCAGCTCCCAGTATACCTGAACCAAATAATCAAGAACATCAAATACTTAGTACAGGTGTACTGGGGCCTTCTCACTGACGGTATGATAGGTGATAAATGCTTGTCTTTTAACTCTGTGTTCCTGAGATCTTCTTCCACTTTTTCAGCGGATGAAGAACAGTAAAAGCACCAACAAGTATGAAGGCTGGCCAGAATCCCTGGAAATGGATGGCTGTGTCCCTTTAAGAGTTTCTCAGGAGAGCTAGATTTAGGGAGCCTTGTTTCATATCAATGTAAGGAGACTGGATTCAACAGCCACTTCCGCTATTTTTATCTTAAGTCCTGTATTGTAACCTGCATCGATGACTATATATTTGGTATATTAAAACATCTGGGCAAATGTTTAAGTTTGGTTATTATATAGGACACTTTTATTGTTATTTTTAGACTCTTAAATATTGCTGTCTCGTTAGACCAAGTATGTGTTTGTTGAATTGCACTAATACAAAATGTTAAAATTTTGCAGAAGCAGAATTTACTTTGTGGAAGATAACTTTGTACTGCATGACTTTGTAAAAATGCTCAAATTACTAATGTGAGTTGGAGTCATTTCCAGACAGATCCAAGACTTTGCAAAGAAGAAACTGGGCCCCAAGTTTTTGACCATGAGGAGCTCATGGAGACAAAAGGACTAAGCTGTGAAGTTATCTGTAATGTTTTGGAGCGTCCTTGATACCAACAGCAACATTTATACCGTACATTACTTCACAGAGCAAATGAACACTATTCTATTCTAGGAAAAGCAGCAGAAATGAAACATTCCGTCTTTAAACATTAATTTTGTAAATGACCCATTTTCCATCAGTCTTTGTGCATGTGTCGAACTGAAGTGACTTTGCACAAAT
This sequence comes from Mormyrus iriodes, assembly GCA_011763525.2. NCBI lineage: Eukaryota > Metazoa > Chordata > Actinopteri > Osteoglossiformes > Mormyridae > Mormyrus > Mormyrus iriodes. The sequence continues at coordinate 3,366,438 of JAAGVU020000038.1, read as the reverse complement.
CCACATTCCAAAATACTGATGTTAATATATTAAATAAATGAACCCTGTTGCTTTTTATTTTATTTTCAGTGAAATAATGTTACAATATGTTTTTTTTTCCCAAGATAAATGAGAGGATAGCATTTTATCCTGGATTCATTCAGCCTTCTCAATATCATCATGGCCAGACATACGTTCTGCATTTTTCCTAAAAAAAATTATATGGATAAACTAGATATTTCCTAATGAAACTGCTATTCTATCTGGTCTGTGCCAGAACCTGGGAAGGTGAATGGATGCATTTGTTAATAATGACTGTTCAAATGTTTTCTTAAATAAATATGATTAATGCTTTCATTATCGGTGTAATTAAAGGCCATTTTAATTCAAATGGATTCCTCCCTAAAAAATTAGTAGTCATATTTGTACGCTGTATCTGTAGACACTACACCCTATTTACACCATATTTTAGTCATTTGTAGTAGATTCTTAAATTTAGACTTCTTTCAGCTGTTTCATTGCACTTTTGTTGTAAAATACAGTGGATATTAAAGTTTTTTATTAACAGTAATGAATTTTATTAATATAATTGAAGCTCAAACACTTGTTTTCGTATGAAAATATCAAATATTTGTAGGTATATTTTCAAATGTAATGCAAAGTTTTTAAGTCTATTGTATTGAAGTGATTCTCACTGGTTTAACTCCATGTGTTTTATATAATTTATATAAGTTTTATATAAACAATAAACCCTGGATCATAAAAGACACTAAAATGGTGCTAACCAAGAAAAAGGAAGCTTTCCAGCAAGGGGACAGAGACGAGGTAAAGAGAATGCACAAGGAACTTGAACATGAGATCAAGGAGGAGAAAATGGAGTATAAAAGGAAGACTAAACAAAATCTGGAGGAGTGCATGAAACAGATTACAGGATGTCGCAAGGCGCCAAGCACCAATGGGCTCGAGAACATGCAGAGAGCTGATGAGTTAAACCTGTTTTTCATAACTGTTTTCATTCAACAGGTTTCATAAGAAAACCCACTCTCCAGTGGAGATGCAACTGCATCTTTAGCACTCCATCCTCCCTGCCGCCTGCACAGTGTTGACATAAACCTTTCCCTTACTGCCTCTGACTATTCTCTGAGCATATTTTTCACATATACCCAGGTTAGAAGAGAGTTAGAACAGTTATGTGTAAGCAAAGGGGCTGTCCCTGATGGAATAAGGCCCAGAGTGCTGAGAGCATGTGCCAGACAGCTGGAGGAGGTTCTTCGTCATCTCTTTGGTCTGTCTCTCCAGCTCTGCAAGATCCTCTCCCTCTGGAAAACCTCCTGCATCATTCCAGTGCCCAATACTGGAAGAAGCCATGCCCTGAGTGATGACAGACCAGTGACACTCACGTCACACATAAAGAAGACCTTTGAAAGGCTAATGCTTCAATGTCTCAAACCTATGGTGAAAGAGTTCCTCATTCCCCTTCAATTTGCATATCAGACCCATATTAGTGTGGATGATGTCATCATTCATTTGCTGCACAGAGCCCACTCACATCTGGACAAAACAGGAAACATAGTGAGAATGTAAGACATTTCAAGTGCATTCAACCCTACTCAGCCACACCTACGAGCTGGGAAACTCAGTAAGATGCAAGTGGACAGATCTGTGATCACCTGGCTGACTGATTTGATACTGCAGTTTTTCTGTGTTTGGTATATAATGTTATGTTCACTCCCTTTATTTTCAATACTACTGGTGCATTGTTTCCTGGTGCATAATGAGTCTGACTGTGAATTTTATGCGCCTAATCTCTTCAGAGCCTAACTGTGGAGAATAATTTAGTCTTGCCTGATTCAAATATTTCATTTATTTAACCATGCCAGTCTGTTGAAGCTATGCGAAGAACCATGGAGTTTATTCAAGGCTGAGTCCACCAGGTGGCATTATAATAGCATTACTATAAATACTACTCATCTGACAATCCCAGAAATGTTACTAGTTACAGTTGGCAAAACAGGTGGAAAAAGTTCATATTTTCACAAAAATTATGAACATATGAGAAATCAAAAAGCGCCGTTTCTAAGAATTTTTGCGGCTAAATTTTTGCAATAACAGAAAAATGCACTTTATGGGATTTGTAGTTTCTCCTGTGCTTGTACAAATAATTTATTATATGCTGTGTTTGTTTATCACCTATATATTTTAGTCTAAGAACACTTGTATATAATAGATTACACATGCTAGGAATAATGTAGACTCTTGTTGTCATAAAGCTGTGTCAGGATCTGTCCGTACTAGTCCTGTCATGTTCCCATTTGGCCAGAAGATGTCACTGGCCATCCCACCTGTTCCTAAAGTTTCCTAGATTACTGTCTCTGTCTCTCACACCTATTTTCAGTTTGTGGCTCATTACGTGTGATCCCTAGTGTTTGGCTTGTTATCAATGATTCACACCAGTCCGTTGTCTAGTCTTCGTTATCTGGGTATATATGTGCCTGCCCTTGCCCTGTTCCTTGTTGGTCTTTGTTGATGTAGAGGTTAGTGTGTGTTCACACTTGATGAGCTGTGATTACCTACCTGCCTGCCCGCCCACTCCTTGAGGTCTTTGTTTCTTGTTGGTATAGTCATTTAAATAAAGTTCCCTTTGTTTTGGAAAGCCACATTGTGGATTGTCACTCCATCCCTGCATCCAATTGTAACAAGCTGTATGTGTGAACATACATACCAACAATCTAATTTCTGCTACAGATGTAAACCTTGCTGATCGAGTATGACTTTAAAGTGGAAAATGTATGGCCCCAGTCTGTTGCCTTATCTAACCACTTTTGTGAAATCACTATAAAAATACATCAGCCAGCACAAATTAGTACTCAATGCTAACTTTTGACAAAATTGAATGCTTTTATTTAGGCAAATTTAGTGCTGAATAGCTTTTTATGAGATTTCAAACTAGTCCATGTGGTCCACTGATGTATCTTCAACTGCTGACTCTGGCCAGGGGTGCAGATTAGTATGGATACCCAGGTAGATTTAGGGGGCCAAGAACTTTACAAGGGCCCTTGAATATGTAAAATTTTAAAGTTATACAATGGATGGGGGAGGGGACAAGGTAACATTTTGTCAAGGGGCCTATAAATTCTAGCTATGCCCCTGACTGGAGCCTATCCTAGAGGACCTGTCAGCCCACAAATTCACAGTCATGTCCCATGGGAAATTGGGGCTTCATTTAGCCTAACTCTGTGTGTTTGGACTGCAAGGGGCAACAGGAATACCTGCAGAAACTCATGCAACAAAGGAGAAACAACCAACTATGGATCTCTAAAGCAACTGCGTTACTCACTGAGCCAGCATGCTGTCTTTAGACATGCATCTAAACTGGAAAATAATGTAACATTCTTGATAACATTGTACACACAGTATCCTGGCGTTAAAACAAGTTACAAATGCTATGCATCAAAAAACTGCTTATCGCTTAAGTATTTTCGCTTATTTTCAGGTTATACACAATATGGACATCAATGACGTAGTTGGCACAGGCGCTTGTGCGACCATAGGAATCGGCAGTCGGTAACGGGAGCGAGCACAAGGGCGTGCTGCAGCCGAGAGAGCAGCCTGCCGGCAGGACGGACATCGGGAGCGAGCGGAGGAGCAGAAAAAGCAGCTTGTCGGCGTCGTGCGCAAGGGCAACTTGAGCCGAGAGACGTCTGTCTGTACATGACTGTCAGAGAGAGAGAGAGAGAGAGAGGAGGACCGCCGAACATCGCAGGCTGTTGCTAGTTGATTTGGCAACTACAGCTAGCTACAAGACATCTTACGACCGAATCCTTCCAAATTAATCCGCGCCTGTACGTGTAACATCCGACGCGTTTTAAACATTTTAAAACCCTTAGAGCATTAAGCTATAATTTGTAAAGAGCAGGTGTGCGAGGACTCGGCTTTTTTATTACTGAGGATCGACGTTTGAGACGAGACGGGGTTAATCGAAAAGCCGAAGAAAGACAACGATGAATGGTGTTTATACAAAACGTATATTTTTATATTTGGGAGGTATTTAAACAGTTAAACATAAATAATACCGATCAACAGTGTTGTTTGGAGACGACAGAACACGAAGAAAATACAGCTATGGCTAATTATCCATCAAGCCAGTAGGATTGCCATTGTCGCTTTAAATAAACCAGAAAAGACGGTAGACAGACATGCTGAACATAGGTAAGTAATGGTAACCCCGACGTCGTTTTCATGGCAGCGGCGCTGGATTGTTATTTTAAATGAAATTAATTAAACCAAATCTAGGACGTATGGGCCACTAACTGCATTATGTAAGCCTGAAAATACTCCATAAATACGAACATTAGATATATTCAGGATTATTTAACTGGATAAATTAGTAAGAACCAAAGGACTGCAAGAAAATGGTTTGTTTGGTGGCACCGTTTTGACGAATACGTGCTTTGGAATTTGTATTGAATATAGACTGCCGCTGTTCTGTCAAAATGTGACATTTTGTCGGGATTATTTTATGTGGTATGCAGACAGCTGTCGCCGTAGGTCGTGTTTTTGTGTACTGCCATTTCGACATTTGACGCTGTTTTTGGCATTTTTAAACCTGTCGTGGATCTTCCAGCTTCCCTCTGTCCAGGTCTTTTGCTAAACCGTAATACGTTACTACTGCGTGACACCTTTGGTTAGCTGCAGAGAGCGAGCGAATGATCGTGACTGTAACCTCATTAAAAACAAGAGAATCGATGTATTTATATATGTAGTTCATCTTCGCGGATACACATTTGAATATACATATTATATATGTATATTTATATATAAGTGGCACGGATTCGGATGCCTGTGTTAAAAAGCCGTGATAAATCACAATTTTTCCTTGATCGACAGATGTATGCTATCAGGAGATGTGTCGCCACACTGCTGAGTGCTTAGCGGCCTGCTTTTGACAGAGAGTCAGATGAAAACATTGTAGTGCCTATACAGGGCAGCCAACGAGAGGACGCAATAAAAACGCCAGATAAACATTTCAGTGGCGATTTTCATTAGTTGTGTGCGTGTGAGAGAGAAAGAGATGTTTAATGTCCATTTTTTTGTAACAGTATACGTCGGATGTGAAATGATTTTAAAAGTAAAAAATGTGAAATAAGCTGTGAAATGTCTTTTTCCATTTAACCTGCCGGTTTTAGTTGTGACTTTATATTCTGACCAAAACATGAATCTTTTTATTGTCAGTTATGTTTTTCCACACACTTTTGTTTTTGTAATATGTCATTTAGTTAGCATACACCTGTAAGCCAAGATCTACATAACTTTCCCCAAGGCTTCTGAATTTTTGAGACGGCACTCATACAGTACTCTGTCAGCAACAGGATATGCAGTTTTTTTAAAATAATCGTTTGTTGCGTTTGTTTTAAGTAAAGGTGAGTCATTGGGTAGAAATCACTTTGACTTCTTTTTTGTTAAGTAAGAAGTTGGAGATGCTAATGTGATTTTTCTAGGTGCTATTACACTGGGCTGTATACAGTGAGGTAGCTGCGATGAAACTTTTTATTTATGTGTGTTCCTGGAAGGTAGCCCCCATGATCAGCAATACAGCAGAATGTGCAACTCACATCAGCAACAATGCAGCCTCAACTGCAAGTGGCACAGTCTCTGAAAGTTTGTTAAACAGATTTTATTGACTGAAGTTATTAGAATCATAATTCTTAGTTTTAATAGAAATTAGGTGTCCTTCTAATAAGTGCCCTTCTTAAAAAGCTGAAGTTGGAGTGGAAATAGCCAAACTCAGTTACACACCACCCCTCCATTTTCATTTATTTTGTTCTGAACATCGTTGTTTGTGAAATTATAATATAACAATAACTAATCACTAAATTGCATGCTGTGTATGTGCATGTGTCCTGTGATGGACTTGCATCCCATTCAGGGTGTACCCCTGTCTTGTGCCATATGTTTCCTGGAATAGGCTCCAGAACCCCCTGTAACCCTTACCAGATCAAGTGTTTGGAAGATGGATGGATGGATTGATTATTATTATTTGTATATTGTGGTGTCGTTTTCACAGCTTGTATGGAATATTTTCAGTACTGGATTTCAACCAGAAATCAAGTAGCTGCTGGTCCTGGTTCTTAATCACTAAGGTACCTGTTGCCATACCGGACTAACTGTGCTCCTGATACTGTATGGCAGGGAGGAGAAAATCACCTGTTCACCTGTAATGGGAGATTGTAGAAATCAACTGATATGCCTGTATGCGCAATGTACTCTGTTGTTGCATGCGGTAGAAATGCAAAGATAAGAATCAAAGTATACAATGTGATTGGCAGCAGTTGGAAATGGTCAAATTGTCTAAAATCTAAGCTTATACAACTTTTGTGTTCGTATCCTTCACATTTTGAGTATGTGACCAAGCTGTGGAGAAACTTAAGATGTATTCCAGGAAGCTACTTAACGAGAGACTCTGCACACTGATGAAATGGAAACTGCAGTCGCAGCCACATTAGAGAAGGTTGTTATAACAGCAGAGCTGTTTTTGTTGGGGTCGGCTCCCTTGGTGGCCAACTCAGCAATATAAGACCTAACGGAAGTTCTGCTTTGGCATTCTTGAACTTCAGAGGCTGTGAGGCAGCACAAGTCAATGTGTAACCACGACCGATTGTTCCTTACGCATAAAACTTAACCCCTGTGTTATTTTTGGGGTTGAAGTTACCCCAGTCCATTTTCAAAATGAGGATAAATTCTATAGAATC
>JAAGVU020000038.1:3327017-3352828 GCA_011763525.2 Mormyrus iriodes | reverse complement strand
TCCCCATCGCCCTCCCCCCCCCCCTAAATATTTTATTTTTTTGTTGTGGGGAGGTAAGGGGTTGGCCTCCCTTATTTCTTAAAATCAAAAGTGGCAACCTTAAGGCTGGTTTTTACTTCATGCGAAAGCTGGCACGCCATGGCAGGTGGGACACTATGCTGGACCTTCTGCATCCCCCAATGTCCTGTCGTCTATCACCAAAGTGCCAGGCAACTTTGTACTTTGACACCAGGCCTGAGGTAGCGCTCTACAACAAAAATATTTTGAATGAATGTTACATTTATATAGCGCTTTTCTAGACACTCAAAGCACTTTACAGAGCCCATGGGAAGCCACTTGAACCACCACCGCTGTGTAGCACCCACCTGGATGATGCGACAGCAGCCATTTTGCACCAGAACGCTCACCACACAGCAGCTAAGGTGGTGAAGGGGCAGGAGAGAATCCACCAATTTATGATATCGGGGATTATTAGGAGGCCAGATTTGAAAGAGCCACAGTGGGCAATGTTAGCCTGGACATCAGGGTACCACCCCTACTCTTTCAAAAGATGCCCAGGGATCTTTTATGACCTTAAAGAGTCAAGATCTCAGTTTTACGTCTCATCTGAGGGACAGCACCATTTTTACAGCACAGTGTCCCCATCACTGCCCTGGGATCCACACAGACTATAGGATGGGCTAATCTGCTGGCCACACCAGCACCTCCTCCAGCAGCAACCTAGCTTTTCCTAGATGGTCTCCCATCCAAGGTCTGAGCAGGCCCAGCTTCAGGTGGATTACTCAGGCTGAGCTGCAGGTGGTATGGCTGCTGACTAATGCAGTGTGCTGATGGTTTGAACCCAGAAGACTATTGCGGTCCTTGCGATGAAATGCCATTGTTAATGCCATGTTAATATTAACATCGCACATTGGCAAGCCTATTAGGGAGGCACAGTGGTGCAGTGGGTAGTGCTGTCGCTGCACACCTCCGCCCTGTGCGTGTGGAGTTTGCTTGTTAACCCCGTGTGGGCGTGGCTGTTTGATAGTCTTTGGTTTCCTCTACTGTCCAGAAACGTGCAACTTTAAATGAATTGGTTCCTTCCTCACGCCAAATGCAATGTATGTAATATAATATATAAACAATTACTCGGTGAATCATTATATTAATTGGTAGATTACTCGATTTATTGATATAATCGATAGTGACAGCCCTACATACTTTATTGATCCCTGTGGGGAAATTCTTTTTATGCTTCCCCCAACTTGCTCTTTGTAGGTGAGAGCAAGCTGGCCGTGAATTCTTCTATTTGTAAACTTGAGGTGGTCTGTTCGATTTTGTTCGAGTTTGATTCGCTTTTTGGGTGTTGGGGGTGGGTCTGGGTTCATATTGAGCATTTACATATGGCTCATTTTATGTGGTGCGTAAACTTGTTTCCTACCCTCTATATCAGGGATAGACAACCCTGATCCTGGAGTGCCAGTATCCAGCAGGTTTTCCATCTTACCTGGTCTCTGATGAACCACACATGATTTCAGGCAGATAGTAATTCATCAGATAGGATAGAAAACCTGCTTGATACTGGCACTCCAGGATCAGGGTTGTCTATCCCTGATACAGAGGGTAGGAAACAAGTAAGTATATATCTTTGGTTCGGACTGCTTTCTGACTTCCTGCTACTTTTCCTCTGGCCAATGAACAATCGAAGTTTGTTTGCATCACTATGCAGAGCCTTCAGAGCCTCCATGCTGTAATAATTTTTGAATGTTGCGGGGCCATAATGTAAATTATGTCACAGTTGCCATGCACGCTATCGTGCTGCTGTGTCTGCATGAAGTAAAAATCAGTGAGGACTGATAATTTGATTGACGAAGGCATGCGTCTACCTAGTTGAAAACAACAAATTGGTGAGGAAAAACCATGAAATTCTAAAAAGGCTGATTAATGCGATTTAATTCTTCAGTCATCAGGAGCTGGCATTTAGGGGACACAAACTCTCACAGTAAAGGAAACTATAGATGTGCTATCCTAGGGCAATGGTGTTCTGGCTTTTGTTGTGTGATTGTGTTACAATGTAATCTACAAACAGTAAAGCAGAACATTAATGCAAGTTAACCTACTCATTACAATAAAAGGCAAATTCAATAAAAAAAACTATGTAAATATGTAACTGGTAACTAAATAACCACAGAACATATTCTTTGTTTGTAATTAAAAGCGCCAGAGAATGCTATATGATTCTTATACAATTCTTACATAATTATATGAATTATTCACATGTAACATTTACTTCTAAATGTATAATAAATAAAAATTTAATTAATTTTGTCATATGTTGAGCTTACTGAACGCTGAAATATTGAGTTTAGTCATTTAGAGTCTTGTGATTTAATGCAGCCCTCCAGTGTGCATAGTGAAAAATGCAATTAAAAGCACTTAAGTCAGTGGCAGAATGTGCTTAAGGGTCATTTACATGTGACATGCCCATATTTTGGTGTTTCTCCACGCAAAGTATGAATCTAGTCGAAGTGCGCATAAACCCTTAAAACTTAAGTTGATGGGAAAATATGCTTAAGTGAAAAAAGCATTCATCTGTCCTTTTTTTTAACTTGCACACATAGGAAAACTGACCCCTAAATGAATAGGTGTTGTTTCAGAGTTAACTTCAGTTCAGGTAAACACATATTTATTGGCATATTTCCACTTGATCCATCTAGACCTAATAGAAATTATACAGGTTGGTGAGAGTGTGAAGAGTTTGGATCAGATGAGCATAGCAGGTGACAGCATTGTCTAGGGAATACAATGCTGTGATTATCTTATACCATGGCTTTGGTAAATACTGTTTTCTTGTTGGTCCACAAATGTCATGTGAGTGTTGATTATTTTTGTGTAACCGCACAGGTAGTAACACAGAAATAACACATTTCTGTGTTATTGTGTGGCTTTTTACTCATAAATAAGCAGTCATTCTAATCAGCATAATTTTACTTGGTTTTCGAAATGCAAGAGCCTGTCTGTTTTTGGTTTCTCTGGTAACTTAACATACTTGCCGCTTCCAGTAAGTAGCCTGAGTAAACATTCTACCCTTATAGGGACTACATTTTTAAGAGCATGTTGGAGCACTATTAAATATTATTTGAAATAATTTTCTTCTGACTAGTAACCGTAGTGTAAGTGGGATAAACTACTTTGAGGTTTAAGTCTTGAAAATTAAAAACTACAACTTAGTTAGCTCATTACAGCACGTTGTGCTTGGTTATTTTTGTATAACTGCACACCTCGTCATGATTCATCCCTTACAAATATTATCATACAGTTTGTTTTCATTCAAGGTATGCATGAAATTCAGCCTACATTGTGTAGTGAAAGAAGTATATTTGTCTAAACAGTCATTCATATGATTTTTTTTTTTTTTTTTTTTTTTTTTTAGGGTTTACATGAAGATAGTCCCTCTACCTTATGAAGAATTTTAGAAGACAAGTCTGTTTGACCTTGTGACTCTTGGTACTTGCTACCTTTTTTTGTATATACTATTTTAGAAAACATTTTTTGTTAAATCATGTCACTGCATTAGAAAAGGACAAGATGGGTCATCTGGCAATGGATAGGGGAAAAAGGATATATAACTAGAAAAGACAAACAGCAGTCTTTGCTGCTGTGCTTCCTACCCCTGTTACTACAGTGAAATAGCAGGTGTTAGCAGATAGGGCTGCTCTCCAGCTCTCTAAGGAAAGCTGCTGAACAACTGAAGGGGAAGTTTGATTGGGGAAAACTGTCAAAAAAGGTGCCCTGGGAGCAAAGAGAGAAACAGAAACGGAGACAGACAAAGAGCAAGAGGAAAGGAGGACAGGGAGGAGAGGTAGAAGCTGTCCCCGATGGCAACGGACCCTGGAGAACCCACATCCACAGATGACTCCTCTGACAAACCTGATGGAGGGCAGGGCCAAGCATGTGAGCCCCGACCTGAGGACAGGGCTGACAAGGAAAGGGAGCGGAATCACAGTACACCCTCCAATTTCCCCTCCTCTCAAACCAAGGAGAGAAGTGGGGGTGGTGGGGGCGAAGAGGAGTGGCATCCACCTCGGCCTCTGTCAGCCTCTACACCGTCATCCCCGGCAGCCCTAGGTGGCAAACTGAAGAAGGAGAGGAAACGCTTCTTCCGAAAGAGTGTGGAGATCTGTGAGGAGGAGGACGAAGTGGAAGTGGCCCTGGGAGTGACACGAAGTGCCCCGCACCTGGACTCTAAGACTTCTGATTCTGTATTTGCTGACAGTGCCCCACAGCAAGTGCCTGACTCCACCACCTCTGCCACAGTGGGGGATGATGGCTCAGGTGTTGCCTTCACCATTGCCCTGGATTCTGACAAGAGTGCCCCTTCTGTGTGCTCCACCCAGAAGGGCAAGGAAAGAGACCGGGAACAAGAGGAGGAGGCAGAGATGAAGGCAGTGGCCACCTCCCCTGGAGGGCGCTTCCTAAAGTTTGATATTGAGCTGGGCAGGGGAGCCTTCAAGACTGTGTACAAAGGGCTGGACACAGAGACCTGGGTGGAGGTGGCTTGGTGCGAGCTGCAGGTGAGAATTCTGTGTTCTGTCTCTGGAGGAAGTCTTAAAACCCTACATGTCTCCTCTGTTACTGTGTGTGCTGTGACAAATGAGCAATATTTATGTGTTGGATTTTGTTGTCCACTCATATGATTGTGTAGTAACAGACAATAATTAAAACTAAACCAGAGCTTCATACAGACACTTAGACAAGGGGCATTGTTTAATCTTAACCAGTTAGTAACCACAAGACAACAAATGACCACTGGCAAAACACTCTTTTGATAAAATTTGATTGCTCCATCCTTTGTCTGCCGCAAGTATATTTCCATATCGGCATCTTGTCAAAGGACTTGGTCACTTTAATGACATTAGCTGAGGACTAACAGCGCTTTTCTACTGCCACCAAGAATCAAGCTGTACCAGAGTTGTACCACTAACTGACCGTTTTCCATTTTAAATTATCCGAGCTGTACCCGCACTGATATGGCCCTGGTTACTAGCAGGGCCAAAAGCGTGACTAAACTGGGCTGTAGAGATGAAATGGTATGCAAATTTAATATCATGATTATCATGACCAAAATTATCACGGTTATCAGTATTATCGCGATGTTGTTAAAAAGGGCTGAAAAATGTTCAAAAAGTACTGATATAATTTCACCAAGTTTTATATTGAAAACCAAAAATACAATTAGCAGCACTATACACTTTAAACATTGAAATAATAATGTAGCCAATAAAATAAAACAATAACCACAGTTAAAAAAAAACGTCATTAGCATCATAATAAAACGAACCCTATATATTCTACTATCATTGACTCTGGTTTGTTCCCACCTCTATATTTACATCCTGAAACCGGCCATTCTAATATCAGTTTTTCTTCTGCAGTCTTATAAAAGCCAAAATAGGACCACACCTCTGACCTAGTCCTCTAGATTGCCGGCCGCCTTCCTACCATGTTTTCAACGTAACATAAACCCACGTTACGTGCTGTACCTGTGCACCTGCCTCTGGGAGACTGTTGCTAACTTCGTTTAATGGTGCACAGTATTTCACGTAATGTAGCACCGTTATTAAACGGCCAAACAGCCACTGTTGGTATAATTGTTAATTCTTGTTGCGTTCCCGATTGTATTGAGTGCCCTTGCCTGTGTCTTGCGTGAACCATATGCAGTCCTTGTGTGTCTCTAGTTATTGTGTAAATTACCTACCGTGTGAGTGCGTTACAGTCCGGCGTCAGACCTCCTTGTGTTTCCTTGATATGTGTGTTTGGTGGTTGTTTGACGTTTGTGTTAGTCCATTTAAGAACTTAATAAATGGGTGTTGTTTCTCCTTTTAAAAACAAGTCTCCTCGTTTCTCACCATTGCGGCACTGCCTCGATTTTCCACACATTACAGTAAGTTTTCCAAAGCATGATAATCAACCACGGTAACGATAATTCAAATTTTAAATGGTAGTACAAACCATCAGAAAATTTCCGCAGTTTACCGTGAAACCGTTTCATCCCTACTGGGCAGGTTGCTTCACCACCATCTGACTGGTAGAAATGCAGTTCCGTGTCGATATTAGGGTTGCCTCTAACGGCTACTTTTCTATAGATTTAATCTATGGACTATTTTGTTGATTGGTCGATTAATCTAAATAATTAATTCTCCTTCAGAAAATCAAGTTCAGAATTTCATTTAAGTTAATTTCATTTTGACAACAATACACCCTATGCCATTGCAGGGCTTTAGGTAATGTACACTGGCGTTTTGGCACTATACTCACATTATTTTCGCCCACAGTTCGACAAGCAGATAGATAGAGATATTAATGTGATGCCCAGAAGTTAGTAGTCTATATAAATTTGGCGTATCCTCATGCTTAATAAATTCGGTTAGCAGAGCACACCATAGGCGACAAGCGATAAGCACTATAGTCACAATGAAGGAAGGGACAGATGGCAGGCACAACACCTTTTAAAGGAGGAAATAGTGTGGTTAAACAAGGTGGTGTGGTTGTACTTTTTGCAGATTAAAGTCCAACACTTTTTTTTTTATTTGTAAATATGATATTAATTTTTATTTCAGTTCACAAATTCATTTCTTTTATTGTCTGTTTTCATTTCAGTTTTAGTTTACAATAACGACACTGGTCCCAACAAGTCTAACGTGCACAAACACACACTGGCACCGTGAATGAATGTAGAATAATCCCAAATTTTAGCTTTAACATTTTCACAAACACTTATTCAATGCAGATTCTAATGTAGCAGACAGACAACTTTATGGCTTAATGATGAGCGTATTTAGCAGGTACAAGGGCACAACATATTAAAACCTCTCCGTTTTAAGGCTAATTTAATAAACATGAATAGACAGCACTTATGGTACGTAGACAACGCGAGCAGCGAGAGCGTCAGCAATCGCTCTGGCCACCCTGTTCGCGCCGCTAGCGAACGCTTTGGACGCTCTTTGACGTAGCCAGGGTGGGTGGAGACAAGGCTGTTCGGAATGCTAGGGCGCGCAAACTTTCTAAAGAGGCCACAAAGCAAACAAGCGTGTGGTTTGTATTTGTTCCGACTGCCGATAGGGTATAATTTGTCAAATCGCTATTGTTGTGAGCCAGTTAATTGCATTCCCACCTAATTTAAAGCGTTCTGGAGGGAAAATTTGCAACAATTTAAATTGTTGCGCTTCTTCTCAAATTTATCTTCTCTCTCTGCCTCATTTTTCTTCTCTTTTCTATATGTATCTCTCAGTGACTTCCATCTTTTTCTACACTCATGAACTAGTGAAAAGACAAATACCTATATTTCAGAATTTCACAATTCAATTTGTTTGCATGGTAACAATGTCTAAAATGACGACTATCAGAATCCAAAAAATGATTCATCCCGGGCAAAATTGCGTAAATTTCCCTTAAATGTCATATGTGCTTAAATAATAATATAATGCTCGAACAAAATATGTGCCACTGCTTAATATCTTGATGCCATTTATCATTATCTTAAGCAAAGTCTATCTAAGCTATGTGCTAAAGTAGGCTAGTGAAATACCTCCTGTTTGACGGCATCATCGATGTCACATGAATAGTACTAAAAATATATTGCGGCTGTTTTACTAGAACATGTAATTATGTTATGACAAACCGTAATGTTATAAATAACGTTACCGACAATTTACATTGTTTTGCATGCTATATGGCGCCTAAATTATTACACGATTTCCTTCCTTTTTCACAAAATTATATTATGCAATTCACCAACTCACTGGGAACACCAATAATTTCCGATACCTTGGTCCATGCGTCATTTTTTTTATTTATGTCCCTATAGGCAAAGAGAGACAGATCATAAGTAACTGGGAATCCTGATACAGCAATAATCAGTCTCTCCTCCATTGCGCTTGGGACTTATTTGTTTACACGCTTGTGTTCCGTGGAGCTCTCTTTAGCGGAGCATCTCTACATTCCAATTAGTTGCCGCCAAACCGCGTCATAGCTCATTACCATCACCACCTAAATCACGCCACGCTGTGCTGTGTCGCTCTTCACTGCTTGGCGACACACCCTCCCATAGAGAATGAATGAATTCCGATTGCGGATTCTCTCGCCGCTCGTGGTGTGGACGCACGGTTAGGGCGGTTTTACCTACTCTGGCGGTCCATCGTATAGAATAGCTCCTGTGCGTTTCCTCTTCAGGAGCTCCTGTAAAGTGCTAGTGCCGCTATGGTATGCCATCACACTTTGCACAGTGTAAAACCACCTTATTGTTTTGTTATAATTTGAACTACTCGCATAATTACGTAGTGATATTAAAGGAAAACAATTGTTATAATGAACTGAAACATTTTAAAAATCATAAAAGTAATTTTATTAAAATAAAAAAATGTGATTTTTAAAATATTGATGTCGACGCATTTTCAGCCTCGACGTCATAAACTACGTCGACTAATCACAGCAGCCCTAGTCAATATACATGTTTTATCTTAAGCAAAAACGGGTATATTCTATATATTATTTTTTATTAGTAGGATCTCATATTGCAGTGTATTGCTGCATTCCCCATAACTCGGAATCTGAAAATTTCCAACAACCTACTTAAAGACGTACAGTAGATCAACTGAATGGAATGGATTCATAATGCAAATTTATTGCTTATTCCTCTAGCATTTGATGATAACATGAAACAGTGATTTTCACAAACTGGCTAGCGGAAATTAGCGCATCATAATTCACAATGTACACCATGTGAACGGCAAACAAACGGCTCTTTGGTTTTATGTCACTATTGCTCTCCAAATCTGGCAACGCCTTTGCCAAGACGACCCTTCTACAGTGGAAAACCAAAGTGAGCTGGAACCACACTGTAACTAATTTCTCTTCATGGTATGGCTTGGGTACGGCTCGGTTATTGTATGCCAGTGGAAAAATGCCATAAGTGGTTTCCAGAATAACATAATCACAATAGTTTTTTTAAAAATTATTATCTGGAAATATGTTGTTTTGCACACTACATTTATATTTGAAATGTGATATTGATTTTCCTTATTTAACTCAAACCTTACTTTTAATGGTTGTAGTTTAGCAAGATAAAGATTAACTTGTAACACCTATTGATTAATTTTTAATTAAACAGCCACTTTTTCATAGCTATCAGAAAAATCGAAGAAGGAATGTGCTTTCTGCATTCAGAGTTTCAGAGACTCAGCTGTGTAGATTTTGTGGTGACATTAACTTGAGTGGCTTATATGGGGAGCCTAATAGAGAGAGAAGTACTGTATATCCATCAGTAGGGCTGTAAAGATATATTAATGCATCGTGGTGGATTATTAAGGTGGTGATTCAATGCATCGATCCGTAAAGTAAGAATTGGGGATGCACTGATCCTACTTTTTCTGTCCCTATACCGATACCGGTACCTGGGCTTTGGGTATCAGCCAATACCGAGTACTGATCCGATACCAGTGTTTAATAAGCGCTGTTTGGTTTTCTATATTAGTGAACAAAGCGTACACCCAGGTGTACTTATATTGGTTATTGAAACTGAATTATTTATATCTAACATTAAATATGTTTAGTTGTTTAATGTTAGATATAAATAATGCTTCAGTTTTATTTTCTCTCGCTTCTCCAGAATTTGCGCTAAAGTTCATTGTTGCGATCTCTGCTAGAATTATTAAGCTCTGTGTACTTTGTACTACGTCTTCATTATTTTGAAATACTTTTGCCATATAATTAGGGATGCACTGATTCCCCTCTTTCTGTTCCGATATCGATACCTGGGCTTTCGGTATTGGCCGATACCATTGTTTAATTAATAAGCTGTATGTAGGCTTTGCCTCTGTGTGAATGAGACTGTGATCATTCTTTTATGTGTAAGGCAAAATTAGGCTTAACTTAAAGCTTTCCTTACTTTGTAAAACAAAATGTAACACATGCATGCATATATATTATATATATAATATAACAATTCACTACAATTAGCCTATATCCTATATACAGTGGAAACCGCTTACAGTGATCAGGTCTGTCTGGGTGAAATTGATCACTATAACCGGATTATCATTATAACCGTTTTTTTTTTTCTTCTTCTTTTTTCATTTTCTTTGTCTCAGGCAGATGACCATCTAAATGACATATGTGTATTTATTACATGACGACAAGGTAACAAAATGGACTACGTGGCTATGTACTGAATTTTATTGATTATGATTGATTATGATTGATTTTCATGCATGTAAGCGGTTGATCACTTTAAGCGATTTACCTTAGTTGAAACCTGAATTTTAAGCTCAATCATTAATATCAGGCTTCTCAATTCTCAGCTTGAAAGGTCTTTACAGAGGAACAAAACCTTGACTGTAAATGCTGATTTATACTTCTGCGTCGAATCTCCATCATAAGTAGGGCGTAGCCGCGCACCCTCCGCTGTAGCCTGATGCGCACCTCCCCAGAAATGTAACTGCGTGTCGCGGCGACGCAGACTGCGAGAACGGTGACTGGTCCGCTTGGCCATGATAATTTTTTTTCTTTTTATAGGAGTGAAAAAAGCGCATACCCAAGTGTACTTATATTGGTGAAAAGCGATAATTATATCTAACATTAAATATGAATATAAATAAGATATAAATAACACATTGGTTTCATTTTTTCGTTTCTCCAATATTTGCGCTTAAGCCTGTTGTCACGGACTTTCCCTGCTAGCATTAGCAAACTCCGTGTATTCTGCCCTATGGTGCGTCTTTAGATGTTTGATCTAATTGCTTGTGTTAAATGACGTACTATCCCTTCTTCCTCTTGACATTTTAGCAGAACAGACAGTACAGTCTGACAAAATGCCGCAGCTTTGAATTTTAACGCAATATAGCAGTTAAGTGGTATTGGTTCTTGGTATCGGACAATTTTTACAAGTACAAATATGAGTATTTGACCACAGTATCGGCCCGATGCCCGTATCGGTGCATCCCTAGTCAGAATAGATTTCTAGGGATAAAAATAAAGGTACTCTTATTTCTGGCTTCTGGGTTGTGCACTCTCGCATTCATGTTCTGCAGGTAGATACACTAAGTAGCAATTCTGGCACTCGAATTTCCAAAACATAGGATGGTAGGGTAAGGCTCACTAATATTCATAAAGGAAGTACTACTTGATGATCTTTGTGCTGTGATCCTTTTGGAAATGCCTGTTTTGTATTGCAAAAAAGTCATTATTTTTACAAGCTATGCTAACAATGGTCAAGACCCCCAGGCAGCTAACAAGCTAGCTAAGTAAAAAGTAATATTAGCCTTAGAGATGCACGATATATTGGTTAACATATTGGTACTGACTGATATTCTTTAAAAAATGAGATATTGGCATTGGTCTGATGTGTCACTCTGGGCTGATACTGCTGCCCGATATTTATTTAAACTTTTTATCAGTATCCAGTAGCACTAACTAAAGACACAACTGATTAAATAATGGAGATGATTGTGTTGGACATTCAGCCATTTTCTATACAGGCGGACCAGGTAGTGTTTCCTTTTAATGTTTCATTTTTCATTTTTTTTTCTGTACAGTTCAGTAGTTTGGCTTTTAACAGTTTTACACTGGTGTGTTCTCCCTGTTTAATAATAGTAAAAATTAATGTTCTGAGATACTGCCTTTTTGAATTCTATTAATAGTGTGTATTAAGTACCCATGATGATATTTGTAATTTTTTTTTCAGTGAAATTAAAACAAGGTTTTAATTTAGGTTAGCAGAATAATCAGTTCATAAAAATGAAATGTGAAATGTGAATTTTACAGATTTCCAGTGCATTCCCTCAGTAATCCAAATCAAATTAAATTCATTGGGCCAACGATTTAGACCCCTATCCATCAGTGCTTAATTGTCTGGAGTGACAGCAAGTGGTGAACGGCAAGGATCTTACCCTTAACTGAGGGGGAATATGAATGTTTATGGAATTGAGACAAATCACTAAATGGTTTTCGAAAAATTATTTTTCAAGGGGGCTCGGACAAAAAATAGGAGGACTATAGCACCCATATACAGGATCTGGGATAGGGCTGGGCATTGTTCAAAATTCTTCGATACCAGTACCAGAACGATACCTTAATTTTGATATCGGTTCCTGAACAATATTTTTTAAAGTTTACTTTAATTTTTTAAATTCATTTCAACAACAACAAAAATGCATTGAACATTCCAGCACAAATCTTTTATTCAAACAAGTCGTTTTGTTAGTTATTACTGGGGGAATCGATCGCGATCAAAATGGGACACAGCCTTTTATTTATATTTTACTTATGCATCTCGTGACGTCTATAATTCATAAATAAATCTGCCCAGCATATCCATCTTTCATTTTCCACAGAATAGAAAAATTATGTAACATTATTCCACTAATAAGCGCTGGCACGTTTTACCACCGGTACTGACAATATATGGAGATGCAAGCAAAAAGGTATTCAATCTTATTGAGGTGCAAAAATAATTCCACCCATGTCTCTTTTTCTGCACTTCTGCATAACTTCCATGTTGGCGCCGGTGCTTGTCATCAAGTAATCTCTGTGAGCGCCTCCACAGTAGTGCCTCTGTGGAACTGCAGTAGGACTGAGTTTTGATCTCGCTCACACGCACATGCATACACATACAAACACACACAAATTCTCTATCTCTCCAGGGGTTTCACGTGATATACAACAATGTGGTCAGCTACTATGACGGGGGACATATTTGCAAGTCGCACAGGTGCACCTAGTTATAAAATGTAGTTGTACTGTCTCCAAAAATGGTCGCAGTCTAGAACCCTGGGAGCCACAATTTTGCTTTCTAAGGCATTTTTTACAATACGCGACACACCCAAGCAAGTTCACAAGTTTGTGTCTGGGCAAACGTTTTTCCTTTTGGCCTCTATGATGTATTTGTCTAACGTTATGTTACACAGCCAATCACCAGTGACTTTAGATCTTTACACAAGTATGTTGCATGCTTATTAGCTCACAGATGCTGAGATTTACTGTTTGCGTATTGGAATTTGGCACCAAAAGATAATTTTTCGATCCTTGATAGGCACCACAAAAGTACCAAAACTTAGTACCCAGCCCTAGTCTGGGACCGCCTGTGAATGACAAAAGGAACTCATTTCCTGCTTTATTTTTTCATTTGAGACAGTTAAACATTGGATAACAGAACATTTAGCATTGAGGACACGGTGGAAAGGAAGAAGTTACGTGAACAAAAGAGAATAAGTGTAAGACGGTTTTCTGTGTGTGCTAGGGTTGCACGATAAACCAGTACTGAGAAAAAAAACGCGGTACTATAGTTTTGGAAATGGTACAATACCAGCATTTTGAAAAAAATCAATACTTTTTGTATGTGAATAGGTATTTGATCTGGCTAAAAGGAATCTATCTCTTTAAACTCATCGTTGACAGAAGTTACGTTCTGTTAGTGGTGTGCGTGTTGTTGCAGCAATCATCCATGAGCAAAGGCAAGGAGAGTGGTGTTTTTTTCCATTTAGTTCAGGGAAGAGATCGGCAACATCTGAGCTCATTTTATATGAAGTGAAATATGGAGATATTTCAGCTATAAAATAGACAAAAAAAGTCAAGCCCTTAAACAGTACGACTGCTGTGTTTTTCAGAGTGTGTTTTGCAAAGGGAGGCAAAATGTCAAACCTGGCAAGGCATCTGTCGGACAAACATCCAACCTTTTAAAGAAATTTGAAGACTGACAGGTGATAGTTGACTAGTGCACTCCTCTGTTATGTCCATGAAAGAAATCAGAGTGATCAAAAAGCCTCTCCACCGCAGTAATATACAGTGATGCGTGGGTCCATTTCAAGCGCAACCCGAACTCACCAATTAATTCGACCTGACGGTCACTTGAGCCACTAACATTAATAGAGATGCTTGACCTGCTTTTTTGACTAATATGCTTAAATGTTATTTTAACTGACCCGCCCGCACAAGCCCCAAATATCCTTTATACATTTTTGTTTTTAGAAACCGCATACCGGTGACATTTGAGAGTGTTTCCAGTTTTTTAGGAAAAAATATAAAAAATGATCACTTACATATCATGATATAAATCCAGGCATCCAT
The DNA here is from genome assembly GCA_011763525.2 of Mormyrus iriodes. Taxonomy (NCBI): domain Eukaryota; kingdom Metazoa; phylum Chordata; class Actinopteri; order Osteoglossiformes; family Mormyridae; genus Mormyrus; species Mormyrus iriodes. The sequence continues at coordinate 3,338,728 of JAAGVU020000038.1, read as the reverse complement.
CCATCCTCTGTATCTGCTTATCACATTCGGGGTTACGGGGGGTCTGGAGCCTGTGGGCACACGGCAGGGAATAACCCAAGGTGGGGCGCCAACCCATTGCAGGGCGGGCACACACACACATCTAATTAGCCTCAGTATGTTTTTGGATCGTGGGGGGAAACTAGAGTACCCGGAGAGAACCCCATGGCGACACATGGAGAACATGTGGTGGAGACGTGAACCCTGGTCCCAGAGGTGTGAGGCAACAGTGCTAACCACTGCACCACCGTGCCGCCCCATCATATAATATAAATACCATACAAATTTTTTTTTTTTTGCATATTGTGCATTTTGAGTAGGGCTAGTAGTAAAATAGTAGTTAAAGATGCTGGTAAATGATCACATTGCAATATTTTAAGTTTTAATGATATTTAGGAGTTGAACATGAGCTATATAGCCAAATAGAGCTTATCTATTATCTAGAGTATGTCAAATAAGTAAGGATTTACCGATCATTCAGCTAGTCACTGGAAATGGATGATTTTTGCCTCAATCAGAGGTGACCCGCAATCATTCTAAATATGGCCGCTTTTATGAGCCAAAGCAAGTTGACTAGGCATCGGTGTGGCTAAGCTGAGCTTCCAATGAATGTCCAGTCACAACTGTCCTACTTAACACTAATTATAAATACAGAACAAACCGTCAAGCACCTTTTACATGATGCTTATTTGTTTGGAGGCTGCAACCATACTACAACAAAAACAGACCGATGTGAAACGGAGTAATTTCAGCACAGTCTGTATATCTCACTTCAAGTTTTTGAAAAAACAAACAAACCTTATATACCATCGGACTGCTAAAAATATCGTACGCATGTCACTTGGTCAACAACACAGTCTATAGATGGGATGGCCATGCTGTCAAATAGTGTGCATGGTTGATGAGCAAGAATTGGTTAAAAAAAAATTTCTACTTAGATTATGTGGAAATGGTTTGCGTTTGCAAAATCCGACATGGACCAATGTACTGTGGTTAAATGGTATATTATACAACAGTTAGTTATGACTAAGAAATCTTATTGGACAGGAGATGTTCTATGAGTACTGTTAGTATAACGAGTATAATGGCATTTGGGCATTTCACTGGATGTATCACTCCGCTTTACAGGTGTATCTAAACCCTGTTACTTAACCCTATGAAGTCGGAGCAAAATAAAACTTAAATCTCGCCAAACCGTCTAAAACACTCCATAGGTTTTGTAAGAAACATAAAAGAAAAAAACATCCCCAGAAACCTTGAACGGTCTAATTTTCATATACACAGGAAGAAACTAAGTATATTTTTAGAGCTTTGTAAGGAGAATAAAAAGAACAAGAGTCACTGACTTGAGTGTCAGAGTCACAAAGCGGTCCTGATCGCCCACCCATTTGCAAATGGCGCTATTCATATGATAAGGATGATAATCCTGCACTTGTTACTGAGTCAAGAAAAAATGCATGAAAACTCCCATAAACAGGAGCACATGTCTGGGTTTTATTTACATTAATTCAGGAGCTGCGACCTTTTATTTTGTGATGTGAGAGGAAATGTGGTAAAAATACATTGTTTCAATTCATGGATAACTGCGAATTTGACTTTGTAAATTACAAAATGTCACTTGTTTTCTAATTTTGATCGCTACTACTAAAACGTCTTTATAGATACAACCAAACTGTTGGTACCTAGGTTGTTCTTTTAGCATTTTTCACTGCCTTTATGAGACTTTTTTGCGAGCATAAGACTACAAACAATCATTTTATTTAACTCTCAAAATACATGTCATAAAAGAACTTAAAATAGTATGGATTTTATTTGCTGAAATTTTTTTTTAATGTAAAATATTAACATTTACTCTAAAACACTTGTGTAATTCACATAAATGATGGAACTTATGTGTTTGTTGAAAAACAGAACCAGCTTAGTTGCGACGCAAATTTAAAAAGTAAAAGCAGAGCAGGGGCATGTTTCCCAAAAGCATAGTTGCTAATTAGGTTAGCACATTAGGAACCATGCAACTGAATGGTTTCCGCTATCAAAGTTGCTAATGGGAGCTTTTGGGAAATGTGCCCCAGTTCAACAGTAAAATATGAATATATTTTGTGAATTATTATATGATGTACGGTAGTTGGGAGCTGTGTTGTGTTGGAATATTTGTGTTGGCTGGTGGGAACTATTTTTTTTTTTGCATAGGCCCGTAAATGTTTAAATAAATAATCAAGCAAAAGTATTATCAGTTGTGGCTTATTACTGTTAACTTATAAATGCTACTTGATGAACTGTTGTATAAAAGCAATAACGTACTCGAAGTCGTGCAGTTGTACCCCAATATATCATGGCTGTGATTATCTTCGGCACTCTGCTTGCGGCCTCATGCCTACGACTGAGTCACAGCCGTGAAATATTGGAGTACAATTGCATTCCTTCTCCTATGTTATTGCTTAAATGAACATTACTAAATACATTAAAAAAACATGACCTATATTGTGTAGTGTGATTAAAACAGAAGACATTGTTTTATGACATTTTGTCCATGTTGCCCAACTTCCTCAGTTTCCATACACAGTCGTGTCCCCCACCCCTCACCTTTCCTCCCCCCACTAATAGGTGAGATAAAGCACTTTGGGAAACATCTCTGTTATTTGGAGATTCGTTACAGTGTGGGACAAAGATGTTAAGTTTGCATTGTGTGAGAGGAACTAGACCAAAAGTTTTTGGAATGACCAATTTAAGTTGACACTTGCAGAGCTATTTTAATTTGAAAAGGTTATTTAAAGTTCTGCCTTTTTGTCAGAACTTTAGGCCAAGAAGGCCAAGTTCATTAAAGAAGTGTTAAAAATGTTTAATCTGCTAATTATTATTAAACTAAGATATTGGAATTGTCCAGGACTGATATTGGCAGATCAGGATTGCAAAAAATGATCAGCAATCGGGATTGGAGAAGGAAAATGCAACTAGTACATCCCTACAAATAAGTTGGTGGTGTTGCCGTTAGTTGTGCCAACAGACACAAAGCAGTGCCAACAAATCACTTACTTTTGCTCAGTTGTCTCTGTGTAATACAAAATATTTCCATACAGAGTAAGATGAATATCTTTTCATGACCAGTTCTTGATCCCTTTTCTCCTCTTCACACATTTTAATTTAATTACTAACAAACATGTCACACAATCTTTGAGTAAGTCCAGCAGCAAGGACAAGAATGATTATGCTTGTCTTGGACAGCACATGTAGAACTCATGCAAAGCAGTGGCGGTAAACTTTAGATTGATTTTTTTTAACATATACTAGATAATGTTGAAAAGAAATCAAAATTTAAATTGTAAAGTTTAATAAGTTTTGTTTCCTATGACTGAGTAAAAATGTTTTAGTACAACCTTTTGATCGTCTCAACCCAACTGTGACGGTCCTTGCGATATTGCATGTTCATAACATTTGACAACGATATTAACATTGCACATCGTGTAAGCCTAGTATTGAAGATGGCAAATTGGTGCAATGGGTTATGCTGTCACTGCACACTCCTGTTTTGTGTGTGTGGATTTTGCATGTGCACCCTGTCTGTGCATGACATGGAACCACTGGTTTCCTTCCACTGTCCAAAAACACTTAACCAATTTAAGTGAGCTGGAGTGCATAAATTGATCATATGTGTGACTGAGTGTGTACCCTGCAGTGGTTGGTTGGTTGGTTCTCGCCTCATGCCAATTGTAATGTTTATATCATACAGTACCAGTCAAAAGTCTGGACATACCTACTGAAAACCATTTGTTTTTCAAGAAAATAAAGACTTAGGCACACCTCAAGCTTACATAAGCATTGTATTATCTTGTGAACAAGGAAATAGATGAAGTGCTATAACAGATGACCTGCCCCCACAATCGACCTAAACCCTCAGGAGCTGGTTTGGGATGAGTTGGATGAAAGAGTAAGAGCAAGGTAGCCTACTTGTGCCCAAATCATGTGGAAGCTTCTTCAGGACTGTTGGAGAAGCATTCCAGATGGATATATCTGGAGACTGGTTGAAGGAATGTCAAGAGTCTGCAATGCTGTCATCAAAGTAAAAGGGGGCTGTTTTGAAGAGCCAAAAATTTGAGAAAATTTTGAGATATCGAGCACTTCTCTTGATTATTGCAATATTTGATATGTAGGCCTATTACTTCATTGCTTTGAGACCTTCTACTATAAGGTGAATAACAGCTAAAATAGAAACAAATGCATTAAACACAGGTCTGTCCAAACTTTTGACTGTTATTATAAATGATTACTTGATTAATCGTTAGATTACTCGATAATTGATAGAATCGATAGTGACAGCCCTAGAGGTATTATTCATCTGCTTTTATTCATTTTTATCCACTGGGTCCTTCATTTAAAAGAGAGAAAGGCTGATTTTAGTCCCAAAAAAACTAAGAGGCCAGTTTTGACTCATTTTTTTCAGTATATTATATTCTTCTTTGGTGTCTACATAGAAGGTATGTGAACTTGGTTTGATCGAAAAATGCCCAGAATTGGTTTTACAGACCTGTTTACAACCCTATTATTTGGCCCAGGAATGAAGCGGGTCATTTTCCCTTTTTTGGTGCACTTATTAATATGTTGATGAGATCTGCTCTGATTGGCTGGTTTACAGTGAGGCATTGCAGTGGCTCACACAGAACCAACATCTCTACACTCATGCACCAGTCCTGTAAAAGTATAGCACATACAATTATGTACAGTATTGATGGTGTTTTGTGAGAATATTCAATAAATGTCATTTAAATGATTTATAGTATAATCTAAATTATCATTTAAATGATTATTTAAATAACAAATTGTGCACCTGAACAGTTCCAAATATGTAGGTTGCTATGGGGAGCTTTTGAGAAAAGTACCCCTGAGTAGGACTTACCTTCTTAACCTACTAGTAATAAATAACCTTACATGTTATACCTTATATGTTTTTCTCCTTACCAGGTATACTTGTAGAAATGTACATGCATGCCTCTTGAGAGAGAAAATATATTTTGCAGGGTGTGCTGGTTCATTGGGCTTGAGAGGGGTCTGGTGTATTTTACATTTGAGGGCGTAGCTCAGACTGTTATGTAACAGTCTAGGATCTTTGAATCAGCCCCTTTTACCACCTTGTTATACATATGCGGAATTTATTTTTGAAAGAGGGAACAACAGCTTGTGAGATTCATAGTATGTCATTTCCATGTACTGAACTCTCCATATTCAACTATGCCGAAGTAAAGTCAGGTTTTCATTGTATGGCACTTCTAAGTTATCCTCAACCAACAAAGAGGGGAAAAAAACATTTTCTCCAACAACAACTTATCCAGCGACCTAAGTTTCATCTTTCATGGAGGGTTCAACTTCTTGGGCACTAGCTGCAGCTGCTGCAGAGGACAGATAAGATACATTCTTCAGCTTTTAGATTAATTTTTTTTTACTTGGCGCTTCTTCAGGTTGTATGTATTGCCATGGAAAGCTTTGCATTTTACATCACAAATATTGCAGGGAGAGCTGTCTGCGTCAAGTTTTGAAAAGTCTAACCACACTTGAGATCACTTTCGAATCGCTGCCAATGCCAGTGCCCTCACTGTGTGCGAGGCTTCAACACGTTGCAGGGGTGATGTCACATGGTCTTGCTGTCTATCCTTCTGTAACACATACTTTACTTTCTCACCCAGATGCAGTCTTAGGCACCAGAATCTGATACTGATTGATTGCGCATTACATTGATTGCGAATCACACTAGTAGGAGCATTTTCTCAAAATCAAACATCTCCTTATCCTTTAGGACCGTAAGCTGACCAAGGCGGAGCAGCAGCGCTTCAAAGAGGAGGCGGAAATGTTGAAGGGGCTGCAACACCCCAATATCGTGCGCTTCTACGACTCCTGGGAGTCGGTGTTGCGGGGAAAGAAGTGCATCGTACTGGTGACGGAGCTCATGACCTCAGGAACACTCAAAACGTAATGACCCTGCTTTACAGCAACCACAATTTGCACAGCACACAGTCTGAAATATTTTCAATGTTAAAATAAAAAAAAATTGACTCCTTACTGTAATCAATGAATATGTACTTATATTACCTGAGTGTTTATTTGATTATCCATGTGCATAAATAAAGAAGCAAATAACCTTTAAAAATGCATTTCATTGGCTTCCTGATCTCGTAAGGGAAACATACACACAAACGGACCCCCTGCTGATTTATTTCCTATGAAAACAATTTGTAGCAATTGACACTGAAAATGAGCTCTATATATGTTGAATAACTTAGCTTGGAATTGAATTATCATAACTCTGGATCAACTTCTGCTATTGTTTTTTTTTGGATATGCAATTGTAATGATTAATAGTGCCTAATTGTTTTAAGCCTATAGATTATCAAAACACAACATTGTTTAACATTCAATGTGCCTATAAAATTTTTTAAAGGATCTGCCACTTTCCATCTTTAATATTTGTGGCCATTTTATAACAGTTCTTAATAATGAGATTGGGGTTATTGTCCACTCACCAACAGTATTCTGTAACTGGAGACCCCTCCCGGCTTCTCTCTTCAGGTACCTGAAGCGTTTCAAGGTGATGAAGCCCAAGGTTCTGCGCAGCTGGTGTCGGCAAATCCTGAAGGGTCTGCAGTTCCTGCACACACGCACCCCACCTATTGTGCACCGCGACCTCAAATGTGACAACATCTTCATCACAGGACCTACAGGCTCTGTCAAGATCGGTGACCTGGGCCTGGCCACACTGATGAGGACCTCTTTCGCCAAGAGTGTTATAGGTAGGCTGGACCCAACATATGATCTTTTTCCCTTGAAACAGGTGATGGAAGGGATTTTTAAACATCTATCTATTTTTTTTTGTCTTTTTCACATTTCACTTTCTATTCCTCTTTTACCTGACTCTTCCATCTCTCCTTGTTGATCTTAGTGATTCGTTATGATTGTATATTCCCTCACTTATACTGAAAGTAGGAAACCTTTTTCCCATGATATGCCGGCAGGCTGTTGGCTCAGCTTATTGAGGCCCTATAGTGTGAAGACTGATGCTGCATCTCTTTGTTGAATCAATGTTACATTTCCTGGTTTAGAAGTGAAGTGCCGTGTAATAACCATCATCCACTGGGAATCAGTCTGACTTATTGTCAGCAATATGAATCAAGTTCTCAATCTGGTTCTACTGGGACCTAATGGCATGTAACAGCAGGCCCGGCACTCCCAAAGCACCTCCCATAGGACCACCTAGGGATATGGTCATATCCGTACTACACATGTAGACATGTTGGGCAAATTCCAGTGAACCCTCCAGTGTCCCTGTAGGGGTTATTGAACTGGTCCAGTCTTCTGTGACCACGATGGAACCTGCATTGCTCCTTTTGTATCTGAGGTCAACCAACAGATGGACCCTCTTCATCAGCGTCCCAGGGAAGGTGTAGGCCTTCCCTGGGAGGCTGTCGAGCCCCCTGAAGTTAGAACACTGACCTTCATGCAATGTTGAATTGACATTTCATATAAGACGGCCCAACAACATCCAGAGCCTTCAGAAACTCATCCACCCCTGGAGCCTTACCACTAAAGAGTTTTTTGACCATGCCAGCGACCTCAGCCCTAGTGATGGGTGAGTCCTCTGACTCTACTTTCATCCAGGAACGCATGCCAGTGGGATTCCAGAGGACCTCCAAGTGCTCCTATAACATCCAACATGAATGCTAAATCATACAGTGTCTTGTTCACGTGCAGTTTAGCCACGTTTTCTATTAGACTCCAGAAAATTCACTTCATGTTTCACTTCATTCTGCAATTCCTAAAAAGGTTTTAGCTCAACCCACATTGGTTTTAGATTTAGTTAAATCAGATCAATTAGATAACTTTTGTGTTCACCATTGAGTCACTGTGAATATGTAGGCAGATAGTCCCAATGAAAGATGCAGTGGCTTATAGTGAAAACACCTGTATTCGGACTGCAATGAGTGCTTTCTGTTATAGTTGAGGCAAAGGCTACTCAATTTCAAAAAGAGGATGGTTTTGTGGATTGGTAGTGTTCGGGGATGCTAATGAAAACAAGTCCTCTTGTGTGTCAAATTCTGCTGTAACTCTCCACATAAAAATGGGGCCAACTGGCTCATGCTGGATGTGTTGGTTTATAAACAGAGAAAAATCATGCTGCTGAAACAAACTCCATTTTCACAAGCTATGTTCTTCACACAAAGGATAGGGTAACATTTTTGTTCTTACTTGGTCATATAAGAACTGCTTGCTGTGCCTGTACACTTGAGAACATGCAAACTCTACACATACTCAAGCGGTGATGGGAACTGAAGTGACAACCATGGAGATTGAGGTACTGCACATCCAGCTGTTAACATGCTAAATGTATACTCTCGACAGGGATGCCATGGTGACTCAGTATATAGTACTCTTGCCTCATGCCTCCAAGGTTGGGGTGTCATATCTGGCCCCCACTTTGCAAATGTGGAGTAGGGCTTCACGATTTTGGGTAAAATATGAATTGGGATTTTTGTCACTCAGAACCGAGATTGCAATTTTCTCTCATGATTTTGGAGCAGTATATTTCTATTATTATTAGGGCTGTGAATTAATTAAGAAATGAACTAATTAATTGCACTGGTTTCTATGATTAATTGCAATTACGCCTAATGTTGAAACTTATAATCACAAATTTTAATACATTGAATCCCAACGTGCAGAATTAACACACGGGAGTATATGGGTCATTCGCACAAACCTATTACCATATCATCAGTTTTATCAAATTTTTAAAATTAGTGTGAAGACAGGCTCAAATTATACATTTTTTTTCAAATTATACAATTATTTTCTAAAGAGTTGATATCCTCTGAGGTAGTTTTGTTATAATACTATTTATTTCTGTAATAAACAGAAGTATTCCCTCAAATTCCGGGCAAGCGTTAAAGAGAGGAGAAAAAAATGACAAAACTAACCAAAAATTCAGCTTAAATCTTATCATACAAGTTAATTGCTTATTCTGGGTTGCATGCGATAAAGTTGAAAGATTTAAAAACATTTTATCTAGTTTTGTGTTATTTGAGTTTTGATTATCCATTTGGGGAAAATCATCAAATCAGAGCAACAAATGACATAATATATGTAAAAGTTAAGGTAATGTGAAGTGCTCTACAAAAAAAAAAACAAAAGCAGTATTTCATTCAATCAGAACAATCAATAAAATTCTCCAGTTTGTGAGAGTGACCCATACATTAATATTTGTTTAATGGTTTAACTTAAATTTATTATGTACAGATTATTGATTTCCAACAAAAATACTACTAGTAGGCAAGTACCAGATGAATTTCAATGCTTTCAAAAAGGCTAGATGAACAGATGACAATAAGAAAAGAGAGGGTATCATATTATAATTGGGGATCTTAAATAATTTTAATCACACACCTTGGTGATTAATGGCATATATCACATGTACATATAATCTCAGGTACTCAACAGGCAAATCGAAACACTATTTAATCCCTACCACATGATCAGTCTAAAATATAAAACCAAAACTTTGTCAAATGACTCTTAAAAACAGAAGCCTGACAACCACTGAACGTACACTTAATAACATAAAATGTTCTTATGATTTTAAGGTATAAAACTTCAACAAGTACTGCAAATTGCAATATTTTTATCCTGTGTATGGCTCTATCTCTGGTGGTTTTTTAAAACGAAATTGACACTGTAACATCAGTTTCCCTGTGGGAAGCTAATTGAATGTTTTGATTTTAGCTGTGAATTTTGGGATTCTGTTGCAATGTCACAACCTAAACTCTTGCATTGTTTACAACCATGAAGGAATATTATTAAAACCTTTGCTCATATTATTCTCACATTTAAGTAACAAAATACTGCAAAATACTAATGCCATCAAAGAAATAATAACAAATTTTACTGTATGTACTGACATATTAGACTTCCTAGTTTCCTCCCTAATTATTATTATTTTTCATTACATACAGTATTGTCTTTATGAAGATGGCACAAACAATAGGTAGAGATGCACAATATATCAATTAACATATCAGTATCCATTGATATTCGGTAAAAATCAAGATATTGGCTGATATTGCAGACCGATATGTAACTTTATCAGTATTTTTAGCTAGCAGCACCAGGGATAAAGATACAACTACTAAAATAATGGAGATGATTGCATTGAACCATCAGCCTCAGTGGAGGATGAGGGATTGAATCGGCTCATTCACCACTTACAAGAGGTCTCGAAAGATCGGCTAGCAGCATGTTTATGATTCATTATTAAATCTGGCCTGCAGATCAATGTTTTGTTTGTCAAACATTGATCAATGGATGGATTCATAATTATGAATGATATGTGATAATGGAATTTCTGCAAGAGTAAGAAGGAGAGGTTTTTAGTGGCTTACGAGGCTTGTAATGAACAAAATATATATTGCTTGAATGTTAGATGGAAGGATTAAGGTGTTATTTTACAAGATAAGAATCTGTCTGTGTTTCGCAAAATTGAAATAAAAAAGAGAAACAAACAAGGTAGTGAATCACATGTTGTACCTCTGCTCATTATGAGAAACTGGTGATGTAAAACAGCATGGCTAGGAATGGTGTTAGGAATGGTGAAGGACAAGGTGGAAAAGAAAAATTGTCAAGGATGAGAGCACACAAAATCACAGAAGATGGTGGCTGCAAAACCTCCCGTTTCTTGGTCTCCTCTGTAATGACAGACATCAAAAGATGTTTAAGTCCAGTGTTTCAAAAAGGGTTTCAGAAATGGTAGCTATGTTTCAGGAAAGGAGTAACTTTGTTGTCAGAGTGACAGCTATTTTTGTACCTTTATCTACCTTCAAGGAACCCCAGAGTTCATGGCTCCTGAGATGTACGAGGAGCACTATGATGAGTCAGTGGATGTGTACGCTTTTGGGATGTGCATGCTGGAGATGGCTACCTCAGAGTACCCCTACTCTGAGTGCCAGAACGCCGCACAAATCTACCGCAAAGTTACCAGTGTAAGTCTCTACTGATTTGCTCCGCATTTTTGGTTATTTTTACGTGCTGCTTATTACATGTGTGTCCTGTGGTCTGTGTACTATGTTCACTGTTTCATGTAATTGGTTTTCATTGGTCTGTTTTCTGTGTTCGGTGTCTCTTAGTTTATTACTCTCTGTTTTTTAATCTTTGTATCTGTGTCCCCATTCCTTTCTTTTTATCTCTGTTACTGTTAATTGAGCTCTTTCTTCTCTATACAGGGTATCAAACCTGCCAGTTTTGACAAAGTGAGTGACCCTGAGATCAAGGAGATTATTGAGGGCTGTATTAGACAGAATAAGAGTCAGAGGTGAGTATCACTGCTTCATAAAATGAAAAAAGAGAATTTTCAATAAGCTGAATATAGTTTTCCAGCAGACCATCATGTCTACGTCAAAATTGTTGAAGAATGAGGAAAATGTTGTTTTTCACTGACCCCACTGATATCCAGACCTAATTCCCAATAAGATTTTAGACATGATCTGAAATGATCAGTTTAAGTTAGTGGTTCTCAATCCTGTTCCTGGCACCCCCCTACCAGATTGTTTTCATTCCAACTTACACTGATTTCAATTTGCCATATTCATTACACTATGTAACAAATTTTTATTTTTATTTTGTTCCTGGGTACAAAGTGTGTTTTCCTAACCCGTTATACCTAA
>JAAGVU020000038.1:3310199-3326917 GCA_011763525.2 Mormyrus iriodes | reverse complement strand
ACTTTTACAACATAAGCAATTAAGAAATAACATGTATTGTCCAGGAACAAAATTTGTGTTACATAGTGTTATTAGCCTGTTAAGGACCGTATAAGCCTGATTAAGGTAGGGGTGGAATAAAAACATTCTGGCGGGTGGGCAGGGACAGGATTGAGAACTACTGGTTTAAGTGCATAAACCTCTGTGTGTGGAATGTTGTGATGAAATTCTTTTTAAGGGATGTGATCAGTAACTACAGGAATAATGTGATTGATTGTAATCCAACATGCTTGAACATAAATACAGTGTTTTTATTGAGTTTTGATTTATGAATGCTTTCGCCAAGAATAACAAGACCATTGCTAGTCAAAGAGTGGAACAATGTTGTGGAATTCTTGAAAATTGTGCATGGGTTGTGTTCAGAAACCTAGAGAAAGAGATTTGATATACATCTTTTATGTAGAAGTCAAGTCAAGTTTATTTGTATATATAGTACATTTTCATACACAAATGTTATTCAAAGTGCTTTACAGATAAATGAGATAATAAAATGCATAAAGTAAAAATATACATAAGTAAAAGCATACAAATATGAAAATTAAAAATGAATATTAAAAGAACATGAAACATTTAAGAACAGATGTTAAAAGTGAGAAAGTGTTGGTTGCATCAATTTTGTGAAAGCTGTAGAGAATAAGCATTAGCAAGGACTATGCATACATAAGGACCTAAAAGTAGTAACATCTGGGGCATTTTTTTATGTTCACTGGATGGAGGTTCCAACATCTGGCAGTATAATGACTAAATGTCATTTCACCCTGCTTTGTTTCAATTCTTGAAATCAATTCTGTAGGAGACAAGGAGCCAGTGTAAGGATCTGAGAACTGGAGTAATGTTCTCTCTGTTCTTGGTGTTAGTAGGGATTCCAGCAGCATCATTTTGAATGAGTTGAAGCAGTTTGATGGTCTTTTGGGGAATCTGCTAGAGATAGTATTTATCTACTAGAGATAAACGCATGCGTAAGTTTCTCAAGGTCTTGTTTAGGAACACAGCCTTTGATTTTGGCTATGTTTTTCAGATGATAAAATGGCATATTTGATGTGGTTGCTGAAGTTAAGGTCCTTATTTATTACAAAAGTAATTGCACAGGCACAGTGACTATTGGAGTATAGGCATTTAGTGACAGAGCTAAATAAATTTGGGTATCATACACATACCTATGACAAACTACCTTGCACTCTCTAAGAATCTGGCCAAATGAGAGCATATAAAGATTAAATAAGAGAGGGCCCAGAATTGTTCCTTGAGGGACACCATAAGTCGTGGCAGTACATTTGGACTCATAACTGCCTTTAGTGACAAATCATTCCTGTCTTCTAGGTATGATTTAAACCATTTAAGGACTGTACCTGATAGGCCTACCCAGTTTTTTTAACCTATCTAACAGTAATTTATGGTCAACCGTGTCAAAGAACGAGCTGATTGTTAATTGACCTGAATCCACATTTAGACAAATGCACCACATCAGTCACTCCTGCTTGTCTTCTCTTTTGCAGGCTATCTATCCGGGATCTGTTAAATCATGCATTTTTTGGTGAGGACACGGGAGTACGTGTGGAGTTGGCTGAGGAAGACACAGGACACCAGGACTGCCTGGCACTGCGCATATGGGTGGAGGAGCCCAAGAAGTTGAAGGGCAAGCACAAGGACAATGAGGCCATCGAGTTCAGCTATGACCTGGAGAATGACAGTGCTGAGGAGGTGGCCCTGGAGATGGTAAGGCAAAGAGGGACTAGGAAGCATTAGAAAGTAGCACACAGATAAAATGCCAGAGCTACCCGTTCACCTGCCTTCTTCTTGACTGCCCTACCCCAGGTGAAATCTGGCTTCTTCCATGAAAGTGATGCCAAGGTGGTGGGCAAGTCTATTCGAGACAGAGTTACACTCATCAAGAAATCCCGTGAGAGGCGTCAGCAACAGCCACAGTATGGGCTGGAAGACAGGAGGGATTCCGCCACGCTCACTTCCTCACATCCATGCACCCAGCCGTTCTGCCACACCTCACTGGGCCCTGGAGCGACAGCTGAAGGTGGAGTTCCTGGGGAGGCCGATGACGTGCCAGAGGTTGAACAGCTTGTCAGGCAGCAGCCACACATACACGGTGTCACGGCCACTGGCCTCCCAGGTCTCTGCAAGCCGAGTACTGGGTTTCCTCCTATCATTGGACAACATGGAAGCACAGCCTAACTATTTCTAAAATGTTTTCTCTTAATTTGTCTGTATCTTTCTTCCACAGAAGGAGAGAATGTCCCTTCTGTCAGCTGTGACTTGGCTCCCCTTGGGCAAAACCAAGTCTTTCCTCTCCCAGGGGAGTCCACCCTGCAGGCAGGGTACCCTTACGCCCACACTCAGTCTGTCTACCAAACCACTACCTCTGTGAGTTGATGTTTTGGTGTTATTCTGTGCACTACACATTGAGATTCGAGGTCCATTGGTCAATGTGTTGAATTCACCACTTTCCAAATAGGGCTGCACGATATACTGTGCGCATGCGCACTAATCACATTGCATTTGTCGGTACTGCTTTGTGTCTGTTGACACAACACATAGCAACACCACCAACTTATTTGACACACTATTTGTAGATAATAAGTTCTGTTTGGCTATAGTTTATTTTGGGTAATTTCATCTCCTTTTCGATTTTAGAAATATTGCATTGTTACTCACAGAAATTTCACATATGTTAATGTGATATTGTGATTTGATATCATGCAGCCCTATTGTCAACACAGCATTACTCAGGAACAGCTATTTTTTAAACAGGGAGGGATGAGGAAGATTATTAAAGATCATAAAAGCAGACCATTCGGAGATAACGTGACTTTGACACTAATGTACTATTAGATGCACTTTAAAGCTGTTTGGCACAAAATGAAGAATGTACCAGTTTAATCCTACTTTTTTGAGAATGTTGCAAATCCAGGACAGGTTTGCAGCTGTATAGTGGCCACCTGGTAGATAGTTGCCCCTGTATGAAAAATAATGAATATAGCTTCTATATTGTTAAACTTTACCAAAATGTATTAAAGTTAAACTAAATAAAATGTCTAGTGTACATTGTATTATAATATATTAGACATCCAGTGTATAGCTTTGACCAATACAGAATTTACAAGAAGTCAATTAAATAAAATCAACGTGTGGTTTACAGCCTTGTTTTTGTTTTAATAGCTTACAGGCTATTAAAAGAAGTCAAATACAGTTATAATATCATGCCTTTATCTTTTTCATATGATTGAAAAATCACTGTTGTACTATAGTTTTAAGAATAGCCTTTTATTGCCATCACTGCAGCAAACTCAGTGCTTTTAAACCCTCAGGCAGTGCAGAGTGCTGGGGGCGTCACCCAATCTCAGTTCCCTGCCTCATGTCAGAGTGTGCCTGTTGGCCAGGCTGGCGGTGTTTCCAGTGCCCCTCTCGGGCAGAGCATGGGGCTACCTTGCGTGCCCATAGGACAGAGCCTGCCACAGTCAGCTGCTATGGCAACACTGCAATCCCCAGAAGTGCCACAGCAGTATCCACCGGTAAGGCTTCTTCCTGCATTCAGTGTTTTATGTTTGCCACCGTATCTGCCCTGTTCTTTACAACTACCTCTGTCTTTCTTTGTCCTTTTCCTTCCAGGGCTTTATAGATGTTTGTCTAGAATAAGACTGGTTCTCTTACATAAATATCTCTATGAAGTGAGCCCCTGGAACAAGTCTCCCTGACATAAGTTACTTCCTTCTCATATCTTACAGTAATCGTGACCAGTCACCTAAAACAGTCACCTGTTTTTAAATTTGTTTTCTCCAGGCAGGGAAAACATTCTTGTTATTCTTACAGCATGTAGTTTTACATTGTTTTTTACTTCAGACTTGTTTAAAGCAAGCTAAATATATAATTAATATGCGGATACCTCAATAGAAGCCCCTTCAATGCTGACTAATCATGGGGGGGGACACCACAGTGTGTGTGTGTGTGCTGTCAGACACTTACTGCTTTTCACTTTGTAGAAGACAAATTTCATTGCGCGACTTAACGGGTTTGGGAAGAGAACAGTTCAGTTCTGCCCTCAGGCTTGTCCACACATAGTCAGCATTGCTGTAGAATGAAGCCTAGCTTTCTAACCCACTTCACAGAGCACAGAGCAGTTTTTTTCCCTTGTTAACTTCCCGTATGAATGTACGTATGTAATATGTATACGTATGCATAAAATATATTTCATATAAGGGGGGCATGGATGCTTCACACCTCCCTGGTTGGGACTGCAATCATGCCTCTGCTCTGTGTGAATGGGGTTTTCATGTTTTCCTCATCCTGCATGTTCCTGTCACAGTATGTGCTGGGCCTGGGTATCACCACTGATTTCCTGAATTGATCCAATTCTGATTCACAAGGTCCTCATTCGCTTCAGTTTCTGATTCGATTCCATTTTGATTCAGTATTCAAATTAGGGATATTTCAATTACAACATCAGTTTGGCTTGGTTAGGAAAGAGATTCTCTGAGAACTAATGCTGTAAGTTGTAAAAGAAACCCGGTAACCTGGTGCATTATTAAAAATATGAATATGTGCACTAAGAATTGACCCCAAAGCTGCTGCATTAATGAACTTTTTATTTAACATGACCAATAAGTTTTGGATCGGACATTTTTGTAGATTGCAAATCTGGATTATGTCTCATGAAATGGTTTTGGAGATTTGTGGTATTTCCACAGCATTTCAACTCCATTTTGCACATCTTACTTACGACTTTGCTTTTGTCCATCGCTTCACTGTCTTTAAACTTCTGGAATCCAAAACACATCCAGATATCTGCCTTTAGGCTTGTTGGTACCTTCAGTGGTACACGCCGTGTTTTTATCTGTTTTTGTCTCCCAGATCTCATTGCACGAGGTTAGCAAAGCGAGACTAACAGTTAAAGCATCACATCCATGAGAAAAGGCCATAGATTGTAAAAGACATATTTAAAAAAATGATCCTAATATTTTATGATTCGGTATCGAATTATGCAAATGAAGATCTGTTTGAATCAGAAAATCAATTTTTTTTTAAACCCAGCCCTAGCATTTATGTACCCCGCTTAAAACTAGCATAGTCAAGGTTATACCCCAGCCTTGTGCCCTGTGCTGCCTGGGATAGACTTCAGGCCTTGTGACCCTAACCAGGATATGCAGTTGGAGGATGGATTGATATTTCATTTGTACCCAAAAAACAAAACATTATGTGACATAATGATACTGGATACTTACAAGGAGTGCGTATTGATAGGTTAGTAATGCAGACATGAAACGGGAGTACCTCTTTGCCTCCAAATGTCTTGCACACACTTCTGTAGCGATGGTTTTTCTGTGGAATGTGTTCTTCCATTCATTTTAAGTTAATTTACGAAAACAACAGGGATTGTTTTGGCTAGCTGCCCAGATTTATTGAAAGAGCTGCAAGTCATAGACTGTGGAACATATCTGAACATGGGGGGGCATATAGTCATATTCACTTGACTGTTTGCTCAGTTATAACCTTTTGTTTTAAAAAACACATATATAATTCAGGATTTTATTAATACATTTCTATTGGTTTGTATTAAATTATTGTATTCCCTGGATGGGGAATATGTATAGTTTTGGGACAGGTCCTCCTCTACCACAGACGCTTTGCTTGACAAGTTGATAATGCAAAGACTATTATGTTTCAAACTTTGCACAGGCATTGTATGGGTGACAAACTAGAAGTGATTAAATTTTCAGACAGATTGCCCCAAAGTTGAAGCAGTGCTACGTATTGATATAAAAAAAACAGTTTTGACAGTTCATCCCATTAAGACAATAGCTAAAAAGGTTTTGACGGATGTTTTTCAAACTTTGCAGAGACATTGTATGGGTGCTGACCTAGAATTGTTTAAATTTTGAAACAAGTGGCCCCCAAACTAGAGAGCTGCACAGGGATAATACACTATAAGGATAAAAGTATAGGGACACCTGGCCATTATACCCAGAGGAACTTTTATAACATCCCATTCTAAATCCATAGGCATCAATATGGAGTTGGTTCCCCCTTTGCAGCTATAACGGCTGCCACTCTTCTGGGCAACAACAACAAGATTTTGGATTGAGTGTGTGGAAATTTTTGCCCATTCATCCAGAAGAGTATTTGTAGGTCAGGCACTGATATTGGACTTGAAGGCCTGGCTCGCAATCTCCATTCTAGTTCATCCCAAAGTTGTTAGATGGGGTTGAGGTCAGGGCTCTGTACGGGCCAGTTAAAGCCACACCAAACTCACCCAACCATGTCTTCCTGGACGTTGGTTTGTGCACTAAGGCACAGTCATGCTGGAACAGAAAAGGGCCTTCCCTAAACTATTTTCATAAAGTTGGATGCATAGAATTGTCTAATTTGTGTTGGTATGCAGTTTGAAGGGATTTTTTTTCCTAGTTGTTCATCACTGTGCTCTTAATGATGGGATTCATTGTGTAAGATAGTAGCAATTTCATGATGAAGAAATGAAGAAAATTTGATTATTAAGAATTAAACAATTTAACAGATCTTTTACTGTTTGGGTGTCTTTTGCTGCAAATATTATTCAGAATGAAATTTATTTAAATTAAGGCAGTAAGAGTGCTTAAATATGATTGGCCTGAAATGTGTTATACCTTATTACGATTGCTGCATTATACTAATACTGCTCTTGCTATCTTTCTTTTCTTCAAACACCATTTCCCTCCCTGCCTCTTTTACTCATTGACTTGACTTTTCATCCTCTGTTTGGCCTTCATTTGGCAATGCACCTCTCCTTATCCTGATTTCAGTCATACCACATGGATGGATCGCAAGTAGTATCCCTACAGTCAGGGGATGTTGCCCCCCCCCATGCCTTAGTTGCATCCTCACAACCTTTCCTGCCCCCAGTTTCTCCTCAAGGCCCTATTAATGTCCACTTAACAGGCTCAGCCTCTGCTGGAGAACATAGTGAGCTGTTGTATTTGCCCCAGGGTGGGGCAGGAGTTGCTGCATCCCTATCTCAACAACCACCCCCAAATGTCATTCATCAACCGGAACCTATGAACAACTTGTTGGCCCAAGCCCAACTTCCTGCAGTCCACCAACAAACAATTGTGCAGCAACATCAGCAGGTATTATTGGAGCAACAAGCCACCTTACTCCAGCAACATCAGATAGAGCAGCAACAGGTGGTTAGGTTACAGCAGCAGCAACAATCCAATTTGACTAAGCAGCACCAAGTTGGTGTTTCTCAACAGCAACAACCGCAAGGTGGTTTTGTTCAACCACAACAAGCGAGTTCTATTCAGCAACAGCCCAATGCTAGTTTGCTTCAGCAACAAATGCAAGCTAGTTTAGTTAAGCAGCAGGAAAATGCTAGTTTTGTTCAGTCAAAAATTCCCAGTTTGGTTCATCAGCAACCACAAGCCAGTTTCATTCAACAGCAACAACCAGGTACATTTCTGCAGCAGTCTCAGGAGATTCCTTTTCAGTTGCCAGTAGAACAACATCAGGCGCAGGCTACAATGCCACAGCTGCCATTCAACCAGCAGCAGCATCCATGTTCACTCCAGCAGCCATTTCCAGCTTTGGCAGAGCAAGTCAAGCCTTGTCCACAGGTTTATTTGCAGCAGCAGGCAGATCAACAGCAACAGCAGCAAGTCTTGACGCAGCAGCAGCATCATGCACAG
The DNA here is from genome assembly GCA_011763525.2 of Mormyrus iriodes. Classification (NCBI taxonomy): domain Eukaryota; kingdom Metazoa; phylum Chordata; class Actinopteri; order Osteoglossiformes; family Mormyridae; genus Mormyrus; species Mormyrus iriodes. The sequence continues at coordinate 3,319,211 of JAAGVU020000038.1, read as the reverse complement.
CAGCAAGGTGTTTTACAGCAACAAAAGCAACATCAATTTTATGTGCAACAACAACAGGCTGATCAACAAATATTGATACAACAGCAGTGTTTACAGACACAACAGGTGATGCTACTACATCAGCAGAGGGAGCAACAACAGCATATAATGCAGCTACAACAGGTTGAGGAACAAAATACTTTATTACAGCAGCAACCACAGGTTGAACAACACCAGGCTTTAATACAACAACAGACTGACAAAAAACAACAACAGGCTTTATTACAACAACAAAAGGTTGAGCAACAACCAATTGAGCAACAACAACAGGCTTTGTTACATCAACAGCAGGTTGAGCAACAAAAACAAGCTTTATCACACCAACAACAAATTGAGAAACCGCAGCAGATAGAGCAACAACAGCAGGCTTTATTAAGCCAACAGGTTGAGCAACAACAGGCTTTAACACAAGTTAAACCACAAAATGCTTTATTACATCAACAAGTCGAACAACAACACCAAGCATTATTGCAGCAACAACAAAGGGTTTTGCTAAAACAACAACAGATCGAGCAGCAACATCTTCATCAACAGTCTGCAATGCAGCAGCAACAGGTGCATCAGCTCACTGGCATACAACATGTGGAACAAGAGCAGAAACAACCTATATTACAACAGCAGATGGAGAAACAACAAACTATGTTGCAACAGCAGCAACAAGCTATACTACACCAACAAACTGATAAACAGCAGCAGCATGCTGTGCCACCACAGATGGAGAAACAGCAACAACAGCAAACTATATTGCAGCCACACCACCAGACTGAGTCATATCACCAACAATCTGTACTGCAGCAGGAGAAGGAGCAAACTGAGCAAACCATAATACAACCACCAAGGGAGAACCTGAAGGCAGCGGTAATACCAAAACAGCAACAAGTTTCAGGTCAGATACAGCAACTGAGCTTTTTACCACAACAAACAACTTCATTACAGCAGCCTCAAGCAACACTTCTTGTTCAAACCCAAACAGATTTGCAGATCACAACTCAAATTTCAGGCCAGAGCCAGACTTCAGTACCAGTACAGGGTACACCCAAGGATCACGTTCTGGCCAAAACTCAGTCTCAGACCCCAATCCAATCTCAATCCCTAGCCCAAAACCCAGTCCAAATATATGGTAACCCCTTGGTCCAGAGTGTTGTCCCAGTCGTAACCCAATCTCAGGACTCAAGTCAAGTACAAACTATGATCCAGGTTCAAAGTCAATTACAGGCCCAGCTCTCAGTTCAAGGTCAAATACAGAAACAGCCTCTAACAGAAGCACCACAACAGTGCCAGAGTCAAACCCAGCTGTACAGTAACCAACAGGTTTTAACACCAGCACTAGCCCAAGGCCCAGTGCAACATGTTGTTCAGTCTCAGATTCACCAGGCACAAATCCAGGGCCAAGCTCCTCCCACAGATCAAATTGAGCCCCAGAATCAGTCCCAGTGCTGCGTGCCCCAGACTCAGAGCCAGACACAAGTAACTTCCCAAAGCCAAGTCTTGTCTCCGAACCTTGGTAAAGTTCACCAACCAGCCCCAGTTCATGTGCTAAGCCAGACCCAACCTTCAGTGTTAGGGCAATCTCAGATTTCAGTACCCACCTATGTACAGCCTCAACTTGAGCCTCAAGATTCAGCTGGTGTGCAGCCAACTTCATACTCACAAGCTTTGCAGGCCACGCAGCAGATCCCACAAGACCTTGGAATGGCTGCACAGCACCAGCCGCTTTTGCATTATTCACAGATGGTGCTGTCCGAGGGAGTGACTGGAGCTCTTTTTGCAACTGCCTCTGCCGCCATAACTTCCTCATCCTTACCTTCGACCCCCAAGCACCAGCAACCTAGTCATGGCCAGATGCAGCCAGTGTTGCAGGCACCCCCACATGACCAGCAGCTGCCACAAGCCTCACAACTGCAGCAGCAGCCTCAAGTTCATGCAGCACCTTTACCAACTCAGTCCTCGCTGTTAATCCCACAACAATGTGCACTTCCTCATGAACATAATCAATTGCCCATTCATCCTCAAGTTGGCCTCCATCAGTTACCCTTGATCCTACCAGGTCATTTGACCCAGTCCCCTTCCAAAACAGATCCTCCCCTATACAGTCAGGTAGGAACTGGCCTGCTGTCTTCCCCACAGCATCAACACATGCAGACACATTCCCAGGCTCATGCTCATTCCTGCACACAGACACATCCTGATGTTTTGATAGGAAGTACAGAACATGTATTCTCCAATCCCCCTGGCCCTGTCCAATCCCCACAGGCCCCTTCTGTTTCACCCATTCTTCCCACCACCTTGTCCTCCATTCCTGTTGCTGAGCCTGGCTTGAACCAGCCCCCTCCACCAGAAGTGCGATTAGTCCAGTCCGGGGTGGCAAGGGGTGTCAGCCACACCTCCCCACCTCCTTCCACTGCTTTCCAGTCCTTCAGCTCTAATTTGCCCCTGCTGCCCTCGTCTTCATTACCAGACTGTGAACCTGCCTTGCTGGCCATCGCTAAGGTACAGCAGCGTACACGCAACATGACTGTTAGTTGCATGCAATGAAAGCGCTCTCTCTCACCTGCAGCCTGGTGTCACAAAACTTAACATGTCTGCATCACCTCACTGAGTACCACAGAGTTGTACCATGACCTGTCTTTACTTTTACGGCATACAAGTACATGCAATCCTGGTCGGGATTATTGGCATCTCTCAATTGTAAGTACAGAATGTAGAATATCTTCAGAAATAAATGCAAATGAACCAAATTCTGTATAAGCAGAATTTTTAATATAATGTTCAAAGTTATTGAACAACACCACAGCAACAAAAAAATATACTGAAATATAAAGACACAATGTACACTGGTCATGATTATTGGCACCCTTCACTAATATTTGGTCGCAGAACCTTTGGCAACAGTGACAGCTTCTGAATGTTTCCTTGTTGCCATCTATAAGCTTCTTGCACCCATCTGCTGTTAGTTTCTGTCACTCTTTCATTGCTATTCATTCAAGCTCTTTAAGTTTGCAGGAGTCCTTTTTTGCAATGGCAGATTTCAGCTCTCAGCAGAGGTTTTCAATGGGATTTAGGCCAGGACTCATCAATGGCCAGTTTTAAACAGTCCATCTTTTCCACTATTTTCTTGTACCGTCGTATGTGTGGATTTGGGTCGTTGTCCTGCTGAAAAACCCCAGACTTTCGCCGCAGACCTAGTTTTTGGAGACTGGATATCACATTTCGCTCTAAAATGCCATGGTAATCTTCTGATTTCATCATTGGTTTGATACATTTAGTGCTTCCGGTAGCAGAGGCAGCAAAGCAGCCCCACAACATGATAGAACCTCCAACATAATTTACTGTAGGTAGGGTGTTCTTTTCCTTATGGGCTTCATTCCCTTGCCTATAAACAAACTGCTGCAGTACCATTCCCAAAAAGCTCTACTTTGGTTTCTTCTGTCCATAGCACATTATCCCAGAAAGACTGTGACTTATCTAAGTGTTTTTGCAAGCATAAGTCTTGGCTTTCTCTGCTGTTCATTCAGTAGTGGTGTCCTCCTTTGCCTTCACCCATGGAGTCCTACTTGGTTTAGTGTGTGGTGTATGGTATGGGCAGAAACCATCACTCCAGATTGCTCCAAATAAGCCTGAAGCTCTTTGGATGTTTTGTATGGTGTATTCCACAATCTGCACCAGATTTCACATTCTCTCATTGTGTTTTCTTAGCATCTCATCCTGAAAGCGTCTTAGCAGTTTTATAACTGTGAAACTTCTTGATAATGTTACAAGCTGTTGAAACATGGATTACAAATTCTTTGGTGATTGCCTTGGACCCTTTGGGAATCGTTATGCTTTTTGGTAATAGCAGTTCCGAGACTCTCAGACAAGTTTCTTGCCTTTGCCATTGTGAAAAAAATACTGGAAGCAATCAACCTTTTTTATGTAGTAAAACCATCATTCATTCATTAATTCAGGTCATGTGAACACTGAAGATTTAGCACAGGTAAGTCATTTGTTTCCTTGTTTGTTTGAGGAAATAATTTAAAATCATGAAAAGGATGCCAATAATCGTGTCCAGTGTACATTTTACGCCTGTATTTTTTATTTTACTATATGACAGCTGCTTCTTGTTCTTGTTGTTCAGTAATGTTGGACATCTTATTAAATATTCTGATTATACAAAATTGGCTCATTTTTATTTCTGTAGATGTTCTACATTCTGTACTTTCAAATGAGGGGTGCCAATAATCCTGACCAGCAGTGTATAAACACAGCTTGCATAGTATTTTCTGATAATTTGTTTTGTCATTTCTTTAGTTTTTTCTTTTGTCATAATGGATTTCTTTTTTTCCTGACTTTGTATGACTGTTTTTTTTTTTTTGCTTGATTCAAAGTTTCTCCAACCTGAGACATTTTTTGCTTTACACTCTAAAGTAACTTCATTTAAACAAAATATGCTGTGGTCAATTAATTCCCTGTTGTGTCAATGTGCCCTTGTGGTGTTTTATGTGTGTCTGTGTTTTTCCGTATATTTGTCCTTTTGGCCCTATAGGATACTCAAGTGCAGTCTGGTATAGAAAAACAACCATCATCCAGGTATGTTTACTAATCATATCTTCATTGCTACTGTACTTGGTCTGTCGGTTAAACTGTTTATTAATGCTCAATATAAAATACACATATGATTAAAAATTTGAGCTTATCTGGATTTCTGCATGAATAGATCCAAACTGTGACCTGATCATCATGATGATCTGTTTTTTAAGCAGCACACATCATTTTATATTGCTGCTATACCTTTATTGGAAAAAGTATATAACTTTTTGAAAAGAGCTCTCTTGGGGCCAGGTGTTCCATGCGATACAGTTTTGTGTGTGTGTGTCTCTGTGTGTGTGTTTATGTGTGTGTGTGTGTGTTCACCTGCCATATACAACCCGAATTCCAGGAAAACCACAGAAGTTTGTATCTGCAGGGGTCTATTGCACTTAAAACCGTCTATATATATTAGAATACAATGAGGAAATCACTGAACAGGAGTGATGTTGATCTTCAAGTCTAGCCTTATGTTTAGTCCCCATTCCATGCTTCCATCGTCATGTAGTTCTGAGTACCATCCTGCCTGGACTAAGTCATGATCAGATATGACGGTAACCATGTTTCTGAAGCTGTAATAACATTGATTCTGGCTCCATTTATTCCTTTTTAGCTGTGTTCCTACCACTGGGGATGAACTAAATCTTCAGTTGGGAAATGGGAAGATGGAGAGAGTGAAATCCCAGAGGAGATCTTCCTATCAGAGAGCTGAGAAAGTCACACACTTCCAGCTGAGCATGCTTCAGGTATGCATGACAGGTCTTAATGAAATGGTGGTGTGGCCAGATGTTGCTACAGCTGGTGTTTGTGATTCACACCTAAACAAAAGGGGCTTCTCTCTTTCTTCCTTCCAGGTGTCTAGCAGTGGAGACAACATGGTGGAGTGTCAGCTGGAGACCCACAGTAACAAAATGGTCACCTTCAAGTTTGATACTGAGGGCGATGCCCCTGAAGACATTGCGGATTATATGGTGAGAAGCCACCATGTTTAAGGAGAGAAAACCTTTAAAACAGAAATAATTGTGTGAGTACACTTACATGACACTAGTGATTGTGAAAGAGTTGTTTATATATGATATTCATTCTGTACAGGTGGAGGAAGATTTTGTCCTAGAGTCAGAGAAGGACAAATTTGTAGAAGAGCTGAAGACAATTGTCACGCAAGCACTTGAAATTCTTCACTCTCAGTCACAGGTCAGTATATCCGGGCTGCGTAGCCATTTTCATTTCTAGTCATTTTTGAGTTATGTCTCTTGCTAAAAATAGAGCAAAATATTTTCCCAATTATACAACATACGAGTAGATGTACTGATAAGCCCTGTGTTCAAAGATTCACTATAGCCTTATAAATAGCACCATCAGAAAGTTTTTTTCACTTTTTTCCAATGTAAAACTAGAAAACAAAAATTTTGTTTAAAGTTAAAGTTTTGTTTTCTTTTCAAAATGTTACTGCTTTAAAATCTATCACTTTATATTTACTGTTGAAACATTGCCAAACCACCTTTCATAATATTACACAATACCATTTTCAGAACGTTATCATCTTTAATATATACTCCGGTCCTTGGGGACTACATATGGTTTTAATACTAGTCCGCCACCGCAGATGCTTTTGGTAAGGCAATAACTCAAAAATCACTTGGCAGTACTTCTTAAAACTTTGCACAGGCATAGTATGGATGAGTAAATAAAACTATTTGCATTTTGAGACAAATCATCCAAAAACTGAAGCAGCGTCACAGAGTGATTGTGAAAAGGGTGCAGTTTTAACCCGTTAGCGTGATAACTTAAAATAGCATTATTTCCTGGCTAACGACATACACCATGACAAGCAAATACCCATGATGTTGAGCATGATGGGAGCTTCTACTCACAGGCTACCAAGGAATCTGGTACAGGCAGATAAACTGAAAGATAAAACCAATTCACAGATTATTGGTATCTCGTGGAATCATTTTGAGCCAAATACATCGCCAGTCGTTGAGCAATTTTGATTCTGTCGGTATGGCTAGCACGCTAATGAAACAATTAATTGGTTTGCTGCCGAGCTGAAGAAATGTGTACTTAACTGCTATTTTGGCACTACGTTGGACCAAGCAGTACACAATCGGTTTGTAAGTAGAATGAAAAATGATGCTTACCAGAGATGGTCGCTTTCAGAGACCGATTTAACCTTCGCAAGAGCACTAGAAATTGTGCTTAGCAGGGAAACTGCTGACAGGAACACACAGTAATTAAGAAAAATGGATAAGATGGTAGCAAATGTCCATAAAGTGGTCAGGAAAAAGAATGTTACAGATGTGAAGGTAGGAACCATGATGTTGAGGAATGCTATTTTAAGGACACAAAATGCCATACCCGTGACAAAGTAGGGCATATAAAAAAGGCATGCCAAGCTAAGACACAGAGTTGAGTGTATGCCTGTGAATCAAAAAGAAACAGAAAAGACATGCCAGGTATGTGTAGACGTAGAAATATTGTTGGTGTTTCATATGACTGGTAGAGCTGGATAGCCATTCAAGGCTGAGTTTACTGTAGATAGAAAGATGTGTGTATGGAAATAGACGCTGGTGCCGCCATTAGTATAATATCTCAAGAACTGTACGAGTGGGAGTTTGTACATCTGCCACTAGAGGGCGCTGTTGTGAAACCTGAAATGTACACAGGAGAGAACATTCCCATTTTGGGGCAGTTCATGACTATGTTGACTCATGAGGGCCAAAGAGTAGATGTCCCACTGGTAGTAGTGAAGTGTGCAAATTCTGCACTCTGGACAAGACTAGTTGCAGAAATTAATACTCAGCTGGACATTAATAGGTTGGGTGAACAAAGTGAAAGATTAGGGGCCCAACTCTGAGGACTGAACTGTTAGATATCTGTCATGATGTGATCAGTGAAGAAACTGGGCACACTCAAAGGCATTAAAGCCAGATACCTGCCCTAAGCTTTGTAAAAATAGACCCTTGCCATTTGCCATGAAAGGAGCATGTGGATATAGAACTAGACAAGTTGGTGAAGGCCAATACAATCACTCTTGTTAAACATAGTGAGTGGGTCATGCCTCTTGTGTCAGTGATCAAAAGGGATGGAATAATTTGCTTATGCAAAAATCAGTGAACCAGGTAGTGGAAACTGAAATATTCCCCTTGCCTTACACAGAGGAAATTGTGGCCACACTAAGCAACAGAAAAATATTTTCCAAAATTGACCTAGCTGCATCTTATCAGCAAGTGGTTTTAGATAATGATTTTCCATTTTGAAGATAGGGACCTGAGGTGTTCTAAAAAGGTCATTAAGCCACCACAGCATTATGAACCATAGAGACTGTAACATTAATGCTTGGATTATTGGCTGATCTGTAGTAAAAAAAAATTGGTGACAAATTTATACTTTATGGGAAAGTTAAAATAGTTTGTGTTGTCATATTTAGGGTTATATTTTTGAAGAGAAAGATATGTTTTGACAGTAAAGAACAATGTAATGCTAAAATGGGAATCTGTCATATACATACACTATTTTTTGGCTAGTGGGGGAGGTGAATATTGTGTATTTGGTTAAAATAATTGTTTTTATGACAAATGCCAATTTGGACTTATCACTTTATAGGAAAAATTTGGACACACCTATCTACCTATATATAGAAAAGGTTATTTGTACATTCTCTGCATTTTAGAATAATTATAAAGAAATCAAAGCTATAAAATGACAGATGGAATTATGCTCTGACCAAAAAGTATTAAACAAAAAAAATAATTTGTTGCTGGGGGGGCAGCTCTGTGGGTTGGCAAAAGGTTGCCAGTTCACATCTCTGGGAGGCAGAGTGATCCTGCCACTTGGCCCTTGAGCAAGGCCCTTAACCCCAATTGCTCCAGGGACTGGGTGACCCTGCTATCTCCTCCACGCCAGTTTCATGAGGTGGTCTCCCGGGATGCTTCTCCAGCGGTCCTGTAGGAGTTCCCACATACAGTATGCTGAGCTCTCATTTGCCACTTTTCCTTCACATTTTGGTCAAACCTCTTCAAAACCATTTCTAATGTGTTCACGTGGTCAGGTGGCCAGGTCATGTGATGTGAAACTGTATAACTCTACTTTGTAGGTGGCTTTGTGCATTAAAACTTTTGACTGGAACCGTATGTGGTTACCGTAGTTCAGACAGATTGAAATGTACAACTGTTGATAAGCCTGTTCTGATAGGTAACATAAAGAAAATAAAGGCCTGATTTAAATGACATACATATGTGTAAGTGGAGATAGAGCGGGTAAAATAAATATTGGACACGTCACCAATTTTCTAAGTAAATATATTTCTAAAGGTGATATTGACATGAAATTCTCACCAGATGTCGGTAACAACCCATCTAATCTACAAATGCAAATCAAAAACCATAGATGTCCATACATTAAGTTATG
>JAAGVU020000038.1:3295031-3308580 GCA_011763525.2 Mormyrus iriodes | reverse complement strand
ATACAAATTGAATTTATTTTAAGGCTTTTAACACATCTTAACCAGGGGTGCCAATAATTATGGAGGGCAGTGTATTTGATCTAAACAGCTTGTATGTTTCATGTTACTCTGTGGAAAGAGTTTTAATTGTACTGACATCTTTACATTCACTTCTTCTTAGACTGGTTCCGTGGAGCAGCTGCATGTGACCACCCCTGCATCCACAAGCAGTAAGTTTGTATTATTTTTGTGAAAAGCGACCTTGGGATTGTGAAAGGTGCTATATAAGTTGAACTTATTATTATTATTATTATTATTATTATTATCCTTCTCTCTTTCTCAAGTTGAATGGACATTTTAAATGATTTTAAGTAAGGATGCACCGATACCAATATCAGGTATCGGGCTGATGCCTCAGTCGTGTGCTGGTACTCGTACTCGCCAAAATTTCCCGATACCTACAACCGATACCATGTGGTAGATATGATGTAGTTACGTTAAGTCAGCACACGGAGGTTGAAGCAGGTTGAAGAACTGTTGAAGCAGTTACTGCTAAAAAAAGTGCAATACTAGTAACTAATAAAACACTTAAGACACAGTTGTCGGTTGCACCACTGTTAAGTTACATTGTAGTTAGTAGCTACTAAATACAAATATTGTCCCATGGAATGACGTTTTCACTGTTGACAACTAATCAATATCACTGTTTGATATTACCGGAACCAACTCGCTGTTCTGCGTTTGTACATTGTACATTATACATAGCTACCGATTTGTTTTCTCTGTATTTGTGAGAACTGTTTAAAGCACAGTTGTAATGAAACCCGTAATATGCCGTGTATGGGACAACGTAAGAAGTGTGTTTGCTAGGTAGCTTGCTAGGTTTGGTTTAGGGATGCGACGGATCACAAAACTCACGGCTGGGCTCATATCATGGTATTTGAGTCATGGATTGGATCATTTTTCGGATCAGCAAAAAAGAAAAAAGACAAATACAGCATTGCATTCCATTTATTACTTTAAAGAATTGTAAGGAAACTCAAAGCGAGGAACTTTTAACATGCCCATTTACGTGAACACAAACTGATTTGTCTGTCTTTTCACTGCAACTCTGCATCGGACGGAAATCCATAGAGGATGTTCATCATTGTCTTTTTCTGTCTTATATTGAGCGATTTCAATACAGCCAAAGTTGTTTTCTCAAGATCTCAAAATAAGTTATCTTGGAAATACAAAAGTTCTAATTAGACACGCGAAGAGCATGTGTCATGAGGAGGGAAGTGGATTCCGCTGAAAATTCCTGTTATGCTGTTGCATTTGTGCAGTTTTTTGTTATTGCATTTTTACAGAAAATCTAAAATTCCCTGTTTCCTACACATAAGTGAGGGATTCTCATGAAATTATTTTAAGTTTAAAATCTGACAAGACCAATAAAACTTTCGCACTATGACCGTGGAAACTTTGCAGTTAATCCGCGGTTCACATGCAGGGGGGAGAGATCCGTATGGATTAACCAGGGTCTGTTACACCACTAGTATGTTTATATGTGCTTGACAGTCGTTCTGCTACATGAGATACTCAAGCTCAATGACTACAAATATGTACTTGTACTCAATCTAAAAAAACGTATCAGTGCACCCCTAATTTTAAGGCATCTGCCTACATATATGTGAATGGGTACTAAAGTACATCTCTTAATCATGCACTGGTAACCATTGTTACAAGGTTGCTAAAGGTGGCATCTATCATGCAGCACTGAATTTATTTTTAACACTACATTTAAGTTTAATGATAATGTTGTCTTTCTTTCAGTGGATTCAGTGTCTCAGTCCTCCCCAGTGGGTCGTTGGCGATTCTTTATCAACCAGACAATTCGTCATCGGGATGCCCACTGTAATCCAGGAACCTTAACACCTCCTCCGGCTGGAGAAGGCCAGATATCACACCTTGTGGACATGAACATCAAAAAAGGTAGGAATCTATACATAGTTAGCTGCACTGACCCAGTATGACACCTGAAAAGTCTGACATGCTACAGGGATATTTAAAAAAGCTGTTGTCCCTGCAGATGGTGAAGCTCCACAGAGGTCTGGATCCTTCAGTGGTGTCAGTGTCCCTCCAATTCCTCCCTCCAGTGTTTTTATTTCCACTGTTTCTGCCCCAGCTTCAATGTCTGCCCCAGCCATTGGTGCCCCAGCCTCTGACTCTACTACTTCTGTCTCAGTTTCTGTCTCTAATGGTGTTGCCGCTGTCCCATTTGCCTCTGGAGGTGTTGACTCACGTCACACTTCAGCACCTTCCATTTCAACGTCTGACTCTGATACCAACCTCACAAATGTTGACCCTGTCACTGCGGGCTCTATAGCTATGCTTACTTCATACCCTGTCTCTTCTGTCTTTGGGACTGTGGCCGTGGGTGTTGGCAAATCATCCCCACCAGAGGAATTCATGCCCCAAAATGACGAGGTTGAACATTTCATGTCCACTGCAGTCCATCCAGTTGCTGCCACTAACCACACACCTGCACAGCCAGAGCAGACCTCAGAACTCACAGAGCACTCGCTGCAAGACCACCCTAAGAGCTGGACAGAAGGACCCCCAGTAACAAGACCAATGGCAGAGCAGCAGTTGGTGCTGCAGGTATCACAGATGCAGCAAATAAAAGAGCAGCAGCCCACTGCATATCAGCAAGAGCAGCAGCTGCCACTACAACAGGCATGCTGGGAGCAGGCCCTACAGAAACAGCCTCTCCTGCAGGCTGGCTGCGAACAGGTACAGCAGCAGGCTTTACATGAGCATCTGCACAGAGAGAAGCTGGAGCAGCTGCAGCAGACCCTGTCACATCAAGCGACCACAGGACCACAGCAGCAGCATGGTCACGAGGCCGCCCCACGTCACGATGGGACGCATCAGCAGCAGATTCCCCAGCCGCCCCACCTTGAACAGATGCAGCATCAGCTGATGCCACAGCTGATAAATCTAGAGCAGATGCAAAAGGAGCAAAACGAGGCATCACAGATCCTGCTTGTGGCACAGCAGCAGCAGCAGCAGCAGCAGCCAGCACAGCTACCACAGCCTGTTCCAGTCCAGCTCCCCCAGCAGCTCTCCCTGTACTTCCCTGTGGAGCAGTGTGTCACTCAGCAGCAGCCCCCATGGCCCACACAGGAGCAGCCAGTGGCAGAGGATGCAGTCAGTCCTCCCGGCCCGTCACTGCCTCTCTCTAATCCCTCTCAACCTGCCTCCACTCCTGCGGGCCCCTCCGACCCCCCACTGCCCCCAGTCACTCAGACCCTTACTCCCTCCCCAGCACAGCCCTCCTCTGTGGGTGAATCGGACAGTGAGGGCCCACCTAAGATTGAATATGTAGACAACCGTATCAAAACTCTGGATGAGAAGCTGAGGAATCTGCTGTACCAGGAGTACAACAGCGGGGCCCCAGTAGCAGCGAGTTCTGCCATAGCTCCAGCTGCCCTCCTCTCTTCTGCTATGCCAGGCTTAATGGTGCCAGAGGGGGAGGAGCCATCTGAGCCCCTCCAGATCCACCCTCCCGCCCCACCACCAGCCTCATCCTCCGACACCTCTCCTCATTCTTCCTCATCCACCTCCTCTTCATCTACTTCAAGCTCCTCCTCAACTTCCCCTGATGCAGAGGGACAGCGTGGTGCCGAAGAGGTGGTGTCGGACCTCAGGGTCCCTGAGGAAACCTCGGCAGCGGTCAAGCAGCAACCTGTGGGGGCCTTCTCCTCAGCTTCTCCACCCCGCTCCCTGCTTCTGCCTCCGCAGGAGGAGTCAGCCACATCTCCGAGCCTGCCCGCTGAGGCCACCATGTGTGTAAGTGTGCTGTGGGCGTGGTGTTATGTGTGCCGTCACTGAGTGGGGGAGGTATGTCACTGCAGTCAGTAACGTTGGTAGTGTGCCATTGACCCAGTGTCTTCTTTAATATGCTTCATATTGTAAGTCTTTCCTGTCGTACTATGGAGATGTAGGTGTTAGCAGTGGTGTCAGAAGGAGTTTGACATTGGGGGCCGCTGTATTTGCCCCGGTGGGGGGGTGGAATGTCGTAACATCGCAATTGGCACTCATGCAACACTCACACCATGAAAGGATACGATGTGTTGAGAAGGGAGGAGGGGTCTGCCAATATTGGGGGTGCATCCTCCCCCGCCCCCCCATATCCGATGCTCCTGGGTTTTAGTATATAAATAAATGTGTATTTTGATATCTGTATATGTATATCAGTTTCTTGGGACAGTGTACAGAGGGTATAGGTTTTTATGTACTTGTCTTGCTATCTGTGTATCCACAGTTATTAATGACTTTTTACTGTACCGTGCCCCTCCTTCTTTCTGTATCTCCACAGTCTGCCCCCTTCCCCTCTGAAGACAGCACCCCAGGAGATGCCGCATGGTCCCCCAATCAGCAAGCACCCCCACTTCGGCCAGGACAGCAGCAGCACAACGCAGGAGGTGGATATTTTGGCCTAAACCTGACATGTCCTAGTATCAGAAACCCTGTTAGCAAGAGGTCCTGGACTCGCAAATTCAAAAGCTGGGCGGTCAAACTGCGCCACTCCGCCAGCTTGTTCAAGAAGCCCAGAGTGCAGCAAGGTAGCGTCTGCAGAGAGAGAGAGAGAGAGAAAGAGAGAGAGAGAGAGAGAATGGGGGTGTGAGGCACATGTTACCCAAGCAGATGTGTAGACCTGTGCATTAGTCATTAGTATTATTAATTGTCAGTAATTGTAACCATGTCTTATACCATGAACTATATTAAGTTATTAGAATACTTTAGAAGCAATTACATTTCATGCCTTTATTGTGTACTTCAGATTTTATTTTTGAGACTAATATTATCACTTAATGTTGTTTCATTCTAAGTATATATTTTTTCTGTTTTGTTAGTTATAATGTGTTATTGTGCAGTAATTAACATTATTTTCTAGAATTTTTTATTTCTTTCTGCATGGGTCACCCACCCAGGGGCAAGAACAGTGGAAAGTGCAGAACAGACCATAGATGTGTAAAACAAAAGCTCAGGAGCCGGTGACGCTTCAGTAGGACGGGCTCCCTGTGTGGATTACTGCCCCATCCAATTGCCTAGGACTTGAGGCCGGGGCCCTTTTCTTCACAGCCACCCAGTTCCAATCCCCACCAAGCCCATTGCCTTCACTTTCCGCACACAGTGACAGCATAGCACGGTGATTTACAGACAGCACAGCAGCACCCAGCTTGCATGACTGCTGCTTGTGCAGTGATGGTCTTCAGCATGGAGCCTCTCCTGCTCGACAGGATGAGCACTATGCATATAATAAAATAGAGTAATAATAAAATATTCTTTTTCTTTCTTTCTTTCTTTTTCTTTCATTCGTTTCCTTTCTATCTATCTATCTATCTATCTATCTATCTATCTATCTATCTATCTGTCTATCTGTCTGCATTATAAGAGCCAGTTGTGCTTCATGCATTATTGCATAATCTCATTTCTCATGGGTTGTTACAAGGCAGACTTCACCGATACTTTATTGAAGCGAGTACTGTATGAGTCATATGTATGTCACAGTATAGTACATATATATATTATACATGTTATATTATATAATAGACAGTATTTTTTAGTAGATATCCTGTTCTTTCTTACCTGGGTAGGCTTTTGGTAAACTTTCAGTTTTATTCTTTATATTTTTAAGCATTTTTATGCATGTTTTTAAAAAGACTAACACTACTTTTTGATATGCATAGGTTAATACCCTGTACATGTGCATATTAATAGTTAATTTTATAATAATATATTGGTGCCCTATATGTGCACAGGATATGGACAAAGAATGAAAACACCGCAAGACATGGGCTGGGCTTTATTTTGACAAAATGCGGGTTTTCTCACTTGGCAGAATACATAAAAATGTAGCTCTTTTCTGAAAGTTTTTGGCCATAAGTCTAAGCCGCCAGGCAGAGAGTGAATAGCTACAATCTAAGAGTGCTGTTCATAAATAATTATCATTGATAATCACGAGAAAGACATGATAAAGACAGTTTGGGTGTGACCCTGTATATCGAATAGCTGGAAGTTGCTATTACTACCAGGCAATGCTTGAGGGTCACCTCAGACTGCATTTTTGAAAAGGGCCATGAATAAGGCAGAAGTGAGTGAATAAGCTCATAACGGTCCAGTCATATTTCTGACAGCCTGCTGTACATACAAACTGGCTGAGCTGCCCTTTGAATGTATCACTAAATGTTTCCAGTCCTGCCATTTCTTTTGTTAGTCACCGGCTAAATTTAGTGCTGCAAAGCAAGTTTGGTGGCAATAAAATGTTTAAAGAAATCTTCACTTTGTTTAGCATAGTTGCATTGCACAATAAATTTAGCAAACATTATAATAATATATATCACATGTAGATAGACTGAATGAACTGTTGGACATGAAATGGGCAGAAGGAGTGTCTCATGGGCAAAGTTTGTCCAGCCCTTCACCGCCTGTGATGTGCATGAAGAACAAACTGGCCACCATCCATTGCCTTCCTTGGTTCATAATCCTCCATCCAAAGTATTACTTGTGCAACAATCACTTTGGAATTGTCTGGGTTCTCATTTCAGAATTCTCAGTTTCATTCAGAAGGAATGAAGCGGAGGATTATGCTCATAAAAGAACAGTGAACCTATCATACTTCACAGTCTCAGACTTTTATTGCGGCTTCATGCCATTCCTACTACATATGGAAGCCCAAAACACTTATCACTGACTCTGTTGGTGTTACATGTTTTGTCCACAACCTGTGTACTCTTTTAAAGTATATATATGTATCCATGATGATATATCAATTAGCATCACTTTGATTTCTACAGTTGACTGTCTGAAAATAATGGGAAAGCGACAATCTAAGAGTAGGACTATATACATAATATATACTGTATATATTCCCATTCTGTGTGTCGAGAATATGCCCAGAACGTCCGACACATAAACACATGCATGTTTTGCATAATGTTTTGTGGTGCCTGACATTTAGGATCCTGTGTGTGAGAGTGAATGCAAGGATGTTGAGAGGGGGGTACATATTGACTTGAGTATTGTGTCTCTCCCATAAAGTGTCTCCATAAGTCCCTTTTATTAGGAATTATTACTTTTATTACTTTTCCTTCAGTTGTCTCCCATAGTCTGTTCAGTTTAACTTCCCTGCTCCTTTCAGCATGATGTTTTAATGAACTGGCCATTGATGTGTTTTAGGAAAAGAAAGTTAATTGAAACCAGGCACATTCATATCTCTGATTGTATATGTATATGTACATATACAGTATATATTATCTGTAATAAGAATAAATGTAAGTGGTTTGAGTACAATAGTTGCCGCAATACCAGACTAACATCTCTTTTTCCTGTGTGTGTGTGTGTGTATGTGTGTTTTGTGCATATCTGTCTGCACATTGTTCTCCTGTTTTTTCATATTCTTGATGTATGTACTGTCTTCATATCCACATTTGTTTCATCTGCTGGTATTTGTCTGTTTGTCAACTTGTCTATGAAACCCGCATTTAAAATTTGGGTTATTGTCTGTGTCTATCTGTGTGTCTGTGTTTCTCTCCCCACCCTTCCTCTATCTTAGTCTTGTGTCCAGAAAGCAGCAGCCTGTCTCTAAAAGAGGAGAGTGTCAAAGCTCATGTGCAAACTGATTCTTGCACAGGCCATTTTGAGGTAACCAACCGCTAATATCGCTGGATCACCAGTATAGTTGATGGTGGCTCCTTCTAATTCAGATGAAAATTGACTGCAATTTAACACTCTGCAGGTGACCCCAGTGGCCCAGCTGCCTGAGGTACCAGCAGCACAGCAGCCCGCACCGAGCAAGGATGCTGTTCAGAGGCGAGTCGGCCGCTTCTCCGTAAGCCAGCTGGAAGGTCACGCAGAAGATGGGTTGACAGACAGCTCCCCTGTGTCACCTGATGATGAGGCAGAGGAGAAGAGGTGCAAAGGGAAGGAGAGGGAGAAGGAAAAAAAGAGGCCCGCGGCACCCCCTGTCCTGCTCAGGGGTTACTGTCCATCCACTCTCGGCAGCAGTGATGATGACGATGGGAGCGGACTGGAGGATGCGGACCTCCGGAGAGAGCTGCATCGCCTGCGGGAAAAGTGAGAAAAGGAGCAGGGGGGTTATATACATTCACAAATGATCACAGTCGACTAAACCAGTCCCCTGATATCATGTCATATTTTTAGGCACATCAAGGAAGTGGTCTCCCTCCAGGCCCAGCAGAATTTAGAGTTGCAGGAACTCTACATGCAGTTGCGTTCCCTCAGAGACCATCGTCTGGCCTTGCCTCGAACCCCGCAGCACCATCCAGCAGTCTCCCCCATCCTGTCTCCTCGCAGGCCTCGCCCCACAAAAGCCAAGCTTCGCCCCCGGCCCCATTCACACATAGACAACAATGGAGCCACGCATCCCGGTTAATCTATCTATCTATCTATCTGTCTATCTGTCTGTCTGTCTGTCTATCATCTAATCTAGTCATCCATTTAATTCTTTTACTTATTTTTGTTTAAAATTATTTTTTTCTGACTTAAGCTAGTATTAGATAAATTTTAGACTTTACCCTGCATTTAACCTGTTCCATCTTCTCCTAACAGGAAACCAGCAGTCCAGCAGCTTCTCAGGTGGAGAGGAGAGCAGACTTCCCCTCTTCTGCCCCCCGGAATACTCTCCTGTTCCGACGACTGTGAGAGGTGAGGCTCCAAGCCAAAGACAACAGGGCCCAGGTCGCAATATAGCATGGGCTGAGAGCAGAGGTGGATAGTTCAGGTCCAGAAAGTAAAAATCCAGACCAAGATTTTTTTTTAACCTACCAATTGAGTATAAAGAGTCACAGTCATAGAGTACTCAACTGATTGGTTGAAAGAAAATCATGGTCTGGATTTTTACTTTCTGGACCTGAACTATTTACCTCTGGCTGGGCGAAAGTCAGTTATCGTCAATTCCAAACTGACCTGCTCTGACAAGATTGACAAGCTGTATAAATTTTACTGAACTTAGGCGGCTGCTTTTCAGGAGGAGAACACTAATATGTAATTAACTCCTTCCTTTCCCTTCCCTTCTCTTCCCTTGTTGTTTCTCTTTAGACCCCAGCCCCTTACCTCAGGGCTCAACCAATAGGAAGAGCACATTTACGGATGACTTCCATAAACTGGTGGATGATTGGACCAAAGAGACTACGGGTCCAAATCTCCCCAAGCCCTCACTCAATCAGATTAAGCATATTCAACAAGTGCAGGAAATAGGAGGTTGGAGCCAGCCAGCTGAGGTAGATTCCTAAGCTATTCAAAACACTGCAAACTATGGAGTATTTGCCCATGATTTTATTACTATACAGTTAAAGTATTCTCCTACTTTTTTAAATATAAAACTGGCTTATAAAAGTAGCTCAGAGATAAGTTTGATTTTATTATGATCAGTACTTATTTTGCTTCCCTGTCTTTTTGTCTTTGGGTCATTTTGCATGTCTTTCTTACAGACAACCACGTCTAGTTGGTTTACGTCAGTTCCCCTGAACGTCCCGTCAGCCCCTGCTCCTGTTGCCAGCTCTTCTGTATCTCCCCCTCAGATTGGTGGTGGAGGGGTGTCGGTTCTGTGGAGCGGAGTGGGGTCAGCAGACACAAAGCAACTACCGGGACAGCAGCACCAAGCGCACACATGCTCAGCAGCTCTGGAGCTGCAAGATCTGCATCAGCCGCTGCCTATGCAGCCTCAGTTGTTACAGCTCCAGCTAGAGCAGTCTCCTGTTAACGTGTTCCAGTTACAACAAAATCCACTTCAAACAAATTCGCAGCAGATGCAGGCTCCACTGCTGTCTCAGCCTCAGCTCCAGACAGAACTTCCCCACCTACCTCAAAAGAATCAACCACAGGCTCAGTCAAGCTCTCCTCAGAATCCCCTCTCGATGTCTGCGCTTCCCAGTTCTGGGACTCCTTCACACCCTGATGGTTGCACTGGAACAGTGGTGTTTTCATCTTCCTCATCTACTTCTTCCTCATCATCATGTTCATCATCTGCTTTACCTTCTAGTGCCATTTTGCGCCCTGCAGCCGCAGCCTCAACATTTCCTTTGGGGCAACAGTAGTAGACGGGATTAGAGGGTGAGGGCAGAGTATGGCTAAGGGAGAGGGATATAAAGAAGCTGGCCATGTGATAGAACAGAACAGCATTGCCAACCCATGTCATGTGTGTGATGGTCGTGACAATAGATGAGATGATGACTGGCAGATCTGAATCGCCTGAGGCATTAAGGGAAGTGAGGACTTGAGTAAGTGGAACAAAGATGAAAAATTGCTATAAGAAGGAGTCATTGTATAGGCTGCATGCAGAAGGTGCCTTCGACTTAGGTGTAATGTAAATTAATTATGTGTATAATGGGTGTGTGTGTATGTATGTGTGTGTTCATGACCATTTTTGTCCTTTTTGGAGCTGTGTAAACGTTAAGGATTTTTAGCTATACTAAACGGACTTGGGCCTGAACTCTAATCAGAGATATGAAGGGTCAAACATTTCCCCCCAGTATATATATCAAAATTTAAATGGTGATGCTCATACTGAATGGTCTACATGATTAAAAAGAAGTGCAATTAGTAACTGTTGTTTAACTTTCTCATGTGCTGTCTTAATTTATGTGTGTATGGTAAAATATTCCTGAGTAGTGACACTGGGACTACCACCTGACATCAATAATATATATAGCACAATGTTTGAATATTGGTGACAGCACATAAAACAGTTACAGCATAGAACATGCTTATCATTGACTAGAAACCACTTTTATGTACAGAATCATGCGGTGCACTATTGCAGTCACAGCATAGTATTTCTTAATAATGTTTTACATTAATAACAGCGGTATCATTTTACGTTAATAGGTTTCTTTATAAAATAAAACAATAGCCTGGTTATTAAAAATTTTGATGTTTACAGTGCGTTGTTAAGAAAGATTTGTAATCACAGTCAAATTCACACCTATAGTTTATACCAAGACAATTTAATGTGCATTTCCCAAACTGAATCTTCATTATTTTATTCTGTAAATTGGGAAGAAAGGATTCTTTTTCGGCTACTAATTACACGGTCATTTAGCTAGGAATTTACATACAAAGGGCACGTTTATTTCAGTTCAGGCCTGGGTTATAAACTCTACAACAAGTTGAATTCAGACTAACCATCTGTTACTGGTGCTTTCACTTATTGTAATACCATCATGGCTTTGATTCCATGCTTGGAGACAATGGTAAAAATAATCTATGTGGAGCAACATAAGTTTTAGAACAGATAAAAAATTCAGCATAATGGCCATTAATTGAACTGATTCAGAATCAGAGCGCTCTGTTTCCTTTACTTTCCTCTACGTTCCATTAATTTGTATTCTTTTTACTATGTGGCTTTAGTAAATTTGTATCCATATAATAGACATGGAAGATATACCATGCAAATTTAATTTATACCAATCTAGTATGAATAATCTTTTAGAAGTGGGCTAACTCCATGGTTTTTTTTTTTAAAGACCTTCTTTATTTTCTTTCAGTCTGTGACAAAGTTCTGTATTGATACTGTAATTTTTTTCTTCTTTGCGAAGAACCATCACAACACTGTGATGTAGTAGTTTGGAAGGTTTTGACCATTTTGTACTAAATAATTGTCCTCTAGGATTATAATGCTAAGATAAGTATGAAAAACAGATAATGAAAAGGTTTGTGTAATACAGACAGTTAGTTTAGAAGGAACAAAAACAGCAATGAAAACTATTAAATGATGCTTACACCCAACTTTGTGATGTTTACAGTATTCATGTTTGGAAAAGCATATTCCTCTTCACAATAGTGTTTTTTATTAATAATGTATTCATGGTGTTTCTATAAACTCACCTTTTCCAAATAGCATAGATTGCTATTAACAGAGATGAGTTACAAGATCACCAGGTGATATTCACTAGGTAAATATTACTAGGTAACTATTAATCTTTCCATCTTATTGCTCTGAAAGGATTTTCAAAATGAAAGAGGCAATTTACCCTATTCTGAAGTGTTACCAAAATATTTTAAAAGACATTAATTATTTTTATATTTTGGAATGGGGCTGTAAAAATTGTAAAGTTGTGTACTGATAAGTATTTACAATCTGTGATGATGTGCTGAAACAATAAGTTATAAGTCCTCAGCTCTGCTTCTGGAGTTCTCCTGGACTATGTTCACTATAATCTCTCAACTTCTTCATTCAACCTTTTAAGTAAACTCTTTTGTTGGTTAATTTTGAACAATCTAAGAGAATAGGGTAAGAAAAGTAAGTCTGTTGTAAGTGATATCTACTGAGGTTCTTTGGTAACTTCAAAATGTACCAACTGAGACCCAATGACTTAAAAGTAATAAAGATTAAACAACAAAATGTTCATTGCTGGTAATGACGACATTGTAAAACTAATTCAATTCCTGTTTTGTAATTAATTGAAAGAAATTATGGTGTAAAAAATCAGAGGAAAAATAAACATATAAAAAACATTGTTATGTGGTGTATAATCGTATTCCATGGATGGTGAATACATATGGTTTTGGAATTGGTTTATGAGCTTTTGAACTCAATGAGATCTCTATTCAATGGCAAAAGATGTTAGAATTTTTCTGTCAACTTTGGACCCTGATTGCTGAGGATGTGTTCTGGGATTCCATGAACCCTGAGAACATGTTGAAAGATGACCTCTGCAACACCGGAGTTGAAGGCAACTTAGGCAAAAGGAGCTAATTAGACAAAGTTTCATTATTACTAGTACTTGTTATGTACCCCACCCAGTCTAGGGTGTTGGGGAGCATGGAGTCAGAATAGTGCCATATGTACTTGTATGTGTACTGTGCACTGAGAATGTGGATGTTGCCAGGCTGATGTTCACAGTATGGGGAACAGGAAAGGGCAGCTATATAACTGGAAAAAGTGCGCAATCAAAGGTACAAATATAAACAAAACTTTATGTAAACAAAGTCTCTGAGATACAAGAGTTCTCTTTTTTAAAGGACACTATAATGCAAAGAACATTCATTGATGTGTCACTATGGCCTGAAAAGATTTTGCCAGTGACTTTGGTTATTTTCTATGAGGTTAATACATTACACTAGAAACTGGCCATATGGCTTTATTAGGCTATGCTACACACCCCCAACCAACTTTTTTTCAGTCACACTGAGACTTTCTCACTCCTCTCTTTCTCTCCTTAATAATAAACAAAACACTGTATTAACAAAGTCTCCACACTGGTACTGGTGTTGCCATTCCTTATCTTAAAACATGTCCAAGTTGCTGTCATCCTCTGCATAGACTTACCAGTTTGCCTTGGGGAGTGTTCTCTGTATTTATCCTACTGTTTCTGATTGACAAACTTAAATTTTTGGTATGCAAGAATTTTTATGAGTGTATCAGTGCAGTGAATATGGAAATACTTATGTACTTTATCACAGAACTGGAATTCGTTTAAGAATGCGATTTTCAGACACTTTTCAGTTTAACCAAAGTGTATTATTAGTCTGTTGATGAATGTATAAACCAAGGGAAGAAACA
>JAAGVU020000038.1:3259697-3293329 GCA_011763525.2 Mormyrus iriodes | reverse complement strand
CTATGACCCCGTCCTTTACTCCCAGCCCAGTATATTAATATAACGTATTTAAACTTTTAGTTGATCTAATTAACGTATAATTAAAACAAAACGCCGAGTACAATAAAACACCAAATTAACACTTTCGTTAAAACGGAACTTTTTAAATTATCCTACAGCGTCAGCGATAGCAACCTTGGAATTATAAACTTTTCTTAAAATAACCAAATTAACAATTACCTATCCTTGTGAGGGTGAAGAGATGGCCCAGTGTACCGCGACCAGGACGGAATCTGCATTGTTCCTCCTGGATCCGAGGTTTGACCAATGGGCAGACCCTCCTCTCCAGTACCCTGGCATAGACCATCCCAGGGAGGCTGTGGAGTGTGATCCCCTAAAGTTGGAACACATCCTCCAGTCCCCTTTCTTAAGAGATTGGGACCACCACCCCAGTCTGCCAATGCAAACGCACTACCCATGAAATCCATGCAATGTTGAAGAGGTGTGTCAACCAAGACAGCCCCACAACATCAAGAGCTTTCAAGAACTCAGGATGAATCTAATCCACCCCCGAGCCCTACCACCGAGTAGTTGTTTGACTACTTCAGTGACCTCAGCCCCAGAGATGAGCAAGTCCCCCCCCCCCCGAGTCTTCCAGCTCTACTTCCTCCGAGGAAGGTGTATCAGTGGGATTTAGGAGATCCTCAAAATATTCCTTCTACCACCTGACTCTATTCCCAGTTGAGGTCAAAAGCTCTCCATCCATGCTATAAATAGCATTAGTGAAGCCCTGCTTCCCCCTCCTGAGTCACCTGACGGTTTGCCAGAACCCCGCTTGGCCTGCCGGTACCAGTCCCACAACCTCACCAAGCCCTAAAGGCCTCCTTCTTCAGCCTGACAGCTCCCTTTACCGCTGGTGTCCACCACTGGGTTCAGGGAGCCGTGACTGGCACCAACCACATTATGGCCACAGCTTCGCACCGCCGCCTCAGCAATGGAGTCCTGGAACATAGCCTATTCAGGCTCCATGTCCTCTGACTGCCTCTGACTCTGACTGGAGGTGTGAGTTGAAAATCTCCCGAACAGGGCCTCTGCCAGATGCTCCCAGCACTCCCTCACTATGTGTTTGGGTGTACCAGGTCTGTCTGGCATCTTCCCCCACCATCGGGTCCAATTAATCACCAGGCGGTGATCAGTTGACAATTCAGCTCCTCCTTTCACCCGAGTGTCCAAAACATATGGACGCAGATCCAACAATACGATTACAAAATTAATCATCGAACTGCAGCCCTGGGTGCTCTGGTGCCAGGTGCACTTAGGAACCCCCTTATGCTCGCACATGGTGCTTAGCATAGAAGTCCAATAACAGATCACCGCTCGGATTACGATCAGACAGGCCGTTCCTCCCAATCACACCCTTCCAGGTTTCACTGTCATTACCCATGTGGACATTAAAGTCCCCCAGCAGAATGATGGACTCCCCAAACGGGGCTCCTTCTAACACCCCCTCCAAGGTCTCCAAAACGGCCGAATACTGGTGATCGTCGCGTGCGCACAGACAACCATCAGAGTCCATCCCCTGACATACAGTCGGAGGGACGTGACCCTGTCATGCACCGGGGTGAAATCCAACGCACTGGCACTGAGCCGGGGGGCTATTAGTAGCCCCACCCCTGCCTGGCGCCTCTCCCCATGGGCAACTCCAGAGTTGAATAGAGTCCAGCCCCTCTCCAGGAGTTTGGGTTTGGAGTTCAAGCCATGCATTGAGATGAGCCCGACTATATCTAGTGGGTATCTCTGTACCTCCCGCACCAGCTCAGGCTCCTTCCCCACCAGAGAGGTTACATCCATGTACCTAGAGCCAGTTTTGGTAGCTGATGATAAATATGCTGAGGCCCCTGCCTTCGTCTGCCACCCAATCTACATCAGATCAGTAAATCATGTTCAAATTAAAGGAAAAAGGGTCTAGGAACATTTAAACTTTTTATTTATCATACTTTTAAACAGTATGTCTGTATAAAACTTCACAAATATTCAGTGCAGTATTAACAATACAGTATGTAACATTAAATGACAAAAATATCACATAGTAGCTTAAAATTTCCATTCTCAAGATTGATTTATAATACATAAATAGAAGTAATATACATCACTGAGAGGTGCAAAAGTTAAAGAGTACAGGAAATGCTCTAACTGTGTAAATAAATAAAAACAAAAGTACAGAGGTGGGCAGGGCATGGAATTTTAAGGCCATCAAATGGAAATACAATTGGGACACACCTTTAAACAATGAATTTAGGTGTTTCATTCAGATCCAACGCTACAAGTGTATAAAATCAAGCACCTAGCCATTCTGTCAGGTTTCACATTTGTGAAAGAATGGGCTCTTATGAAGAGCTCTGTGAATTCCACTGAAGCGTGGTATTGTCCTAGGGACGCCACCTTTGTAATAAGGTAGTTCGTGAAATTTCTTCCCTGCTAGGTATTCCACGATAAACTGTAAGTGTTATTATTGCAAAGTAGAAGCACTTAGGAACAACAGAAACTCAGCAACAAAGTGGCAGACGACGTAAAGTAACAGGTATGTCCTGTAAAAGAACAGAATAATTTGACAACCAATGGACGTGTATCTCTAACATCAGTGGCAAAAACATCTGAATTATTAATAGGAGTTAAATCTGAGTCAGAAAGGAGGGGGAGCCCTGTTAGGTACAGAGTGGGGGCAGGTCCTGAATAAGCCTCTATAAACATCAATTTATTAGTTGTCATGTATTTATGATTACAGTCTTAAATATGCAGAATGTTCATTTGCTGTTATATTGTTGTACCACTTTAAAGCAATACCAAATTTTTTAATCTAATTTTTAGTTTATTTTCATTTGATATGGGTATTGGACATATGGTGTGGTTAAACTGTACTTTTTAAAAATATAAAATGTAAATGAAACTTAAAAATGTATCAAAATGGTTTATCACTACAAGTAATATCCCTGTGAAAATGCATTAAAATATCAAGCTATTCACATATTGCCCCTTACACATGTCTTGCCTCTAGCAGAGCAGAGCTAGTAAGTTAAGTTTTGGGGGGCAGTAGAGTAAGCGAAATAAAACAAAAATAGAAGAACATGGAATAGAAATCATGTAGGAATATCTCATCCACTCGAGAAATTAATGTCTGGTCAGAGCTGCAAATGAAAATTAACATTAATGATGATAAAACACGATTTTAGCGAAAAACTGACCTTTTATTAAACTATTTATTTGAGTATTTTATAAAAATTTTGGACATTAAGAAGAAAAGGTTAACATTCTATATTTAAACCCTGATTATTACCATGCTCTTAGTAATACAAAAATATCATGCTGAAAATATTCTTGGAGCCTTCACTTTAGCTTACACAGTGCCCTCTACAGGACTCAGTCGAAACGACATCCCCTATTTAAGGTGGCATGGATCCGGCGAGTAAGAAACTAAATTCAGCTTCGTGCATTTTTCTGTCATACTCTTAATTTTCCTAATAACTGGATTACATTTTCCTAAATTGTTTAACTAGTGCTATCTGACATTTATCTGTTGCTTGATAGCGGACTAACACGATAAAAGAGGTAGATAGCTGTTTAACCAGGTACTGCTTGCTAACATCTTCAAGATGACATAAACGATCATGAAACATAACATAATACGGATCTTTCCTCTCTTGATCCGGTTTCTTACTTTTCGTCTTCCCTGCTCCAGAAGCACAAACTGGTTTTACCATTATTTTGCAGTACTGCGAACTTAATCGGCGTTCTTATCTCGGAAATGGGAAGGGTAAACTACCACATGCGTCATTTTCAAACTTTCCGCGTTCGAGCTCCTAAGTGGGTAAAATCGGAACGGGGCCCCCTGCTGGTTTGGGGGCTCTAAGCAGCCGCTTATCTTGCTAATGCCTGAGACAGTACTAACAAATTTAAATAATTACATTTTATTTAATAATTGAAGTTTATTTGGGGTTAGTTGGTGTGTGTGTGTGTGTGTGTGTGTGTGTGTGTGTGTGTGTGGATTTACTAACTCTTTGAAATAAGATTTTTCATTGTTTAATAGATTACGACTGTTGGTGTTGCACTTTGGTTCTGGTTGACTGACTCTGACGTTTGACTCTGGATTACTGAGCTATGACTGTCACTCTTGCCCTTTTTCTTTGGTTACTCGGTTGTGGGGACTGACTGCCACTTTTGTTTTCTTGTTTTTCTGTGTTTGTCTAAGAGAGGGGGGGGTGAATTGTTAGTTTGTTTTTTGTAATATTAGTTATACACGTGTTCTTTCCTCAGTTGGGTGTTTTGTTTGTAGTTTTGGTACAGCAAAGCAAACTGTAATCCTTACATTTTCCCAAAAGAAAAATGCCATCTCATCCCCAGGTAACGCACCTGGCCGTCCAAATAATGCAACAGAAAACATGACTCTTCAGACCAGGCTACCTCTTCCATTGCTCTGTGGTCTAGTTCTGATAAACATGTGCCCATTGTAGGCGCTTTTGGTGGTGGACAAGGGTCAGCATGGGCACTCTGACCGGTCTGCAGCTACACAGCCCCATATACAGCAAGCTGTGATGCACTGTGTGTTCTGACACCTCTCTACCATAACCAGCATTAACTATTTCAGCAATTTGTGCTACAGTAGCTCTCATGTGGGATCAAACCAGACGGGCTAGCCTTCACTCCCCACATGCATCAATGAGCCTTGGGCACTCATGATCCTGTTGCTGGTTCACTGGTTAGCCTTCATTAGACCACTTTGATAGGTACCTACTGATCACTGCATACCAGGAACAGCCCCACAAGATCTGGAATTTTGGAGATGCTTTGACCCAGTTGTCTAGCTGTCACAATTTGAACCTAGTCAAATTTGCTCAGATCCTTACGCTTGCTCATTTTTCCTGCTTCCAACACATCATGCAAGAACTGACTGTTAAATTTCCTGATATATAATGGTACCCATGACCGATGCTATTGTATTGAGATAATCAATGTTGTTCACTTCACCTGTCAGTGGTTTTAATGTTATGGCTGATTTGTCTGTATATGCACACACAGGTGAGAGCAGAGCTTGGGTCCGACCCTGAAGCACTATGTGTGATGAATTTTTCCAAATGAAAGCATCGCAGTCTAAAGAAAATATTATTACAAGCCTACATACACACTCTCCCCACATCTCCAGAAAAAGTGACAGGACTAAATTCTCCCACAGTAAATTTCAGTGAGTTTTTTCAGCAACTAGCTACCGGACTGCTATACAAGAAAATGGCTGCAGGCTTCATTTTTGCTCTCTCTTGACAGTTCCAATTTTGCTGACTCTTTCATTGCAGTTACAATTTTTGATTTGACAAAATGCACATTTTTAGTTGTAGATTTTTCCTTCATATAATGATTTCATGATGTGATAAGGTCCATCAAAGATAAAACAGGGTAAATGGAAGGAATAATAACGAATACATCCTGTTCATAAGGAGAAGCCTTTAATCATCTCATCCTTCCATTGCTTCCACACAGAGCTACTGCATCATTTAAGGCAAAGTATCTGAAAGTGGAACCTGGCGTAAATCTTCATCCATATAATGTTTTTGTGAAGCAGTAATAAGATCCATCCAATAGTTTTTAACTTTACATTCACAAAGTCAAACATTGTCTGCTTTCACCCTTCCATTTGATGCCACTAAGCAGCATTGCTTCAATTTTGGGGCGATCTGAAATTTAACCAGTTCCATTTCGGCCCCCCTACAAGGCAAGTTTGAAAAAAAAGAGGAAAGTTTGAAAAAGATCCATCAAACGGTTTTTAAGCTGTCGTCTTAACGGGATCAAGTGTCAAAACTGCCCTTTTTTTTAGCTATTACTATGTACTATGCTGTTTCATTTTTGGGGCTATCTCTCTCTAATTTTAATCAGTTTTAGTTCCTCACCCATACAATGCCTGCCCAAAGTTCAAAAAAGATCCGTAAAAATTTTTTTGAGTTATTCATTCTCTATTTACCATATAATGAATATAATCAGGAAGGGCATTCCTACTTAATATCATGCTACCTTTTACAATAAATAATCACAAGCCAATTCATCCTTGTCCAGCTCAACTAATGATGTAGGAATCTGTCTAATTTACCTCTTTACTTCTATTATTCTGTCCACTCCTTTAGTCTCTAACTGCACAGTCAGGCGTGGTAAGTATCTACTCAGAGTACTCTGAGGAGAGAAGAACTATGAATGCCAACAGTGTTTTGGACAGAAAAGACTCATCAATGCGAGATGTGAATTAAGACTATCCCATGTGGTACAAACCAGCCGAAGGGCCATTTTGGCACAAATGGCAGATAATTTGGATGATAGAGTAATGTTTCATGACACACAGTGCATGGAGCCCTTCTGTGTATGTAGCTCGGTAGTCATAGATCTGACTTATCGGTCCAATGTATCCCATAGATCCTCGACATGTCCCGGCCACCCGGCCACCCACATGATGCAACAGAAAACAGGATTAATCAAACCAGGCAACCTTCTTCCATTGATCTAAAAATAGCTTGCCAATTCAATACAAATGTTTCCCTTAGGTTTCTCATTATCATTCTTTTACTTAAATTGTGTTGTTTTTAGTCAAAGGCAATGTGATCTCCATTTAATTGGTTTGTGAACAACACTGTATTCAGTTTTACTATCTGTTCAATTCTTCACAGGGATCAGTTTATATCAGTGTTTCTCAACCCAGGTCACACCCCCCCCCAGATATGGTCTTTACATGGA
The DNA here is from genome assembly GCA_011763525.2 of Mormyrus iriodes. Lineage (NCBI taxonomy): Eukaryota > Metazoa > Chordata > Actinopteri > Osteoglossiformes > Mormyridae > Mormyrus > Mormyrus iriodes. The sequence continues at coordinate 3,286,582 of JAAGVU020000038.1, read as the reverse complement.
AACTGTCTTCACTGTAAGATGTAAAAACACAGTCATTTGTATCTTACCTGTTACTTTTTTATGTTTGTGAGACCTACAGTTTTATGATAAGAGTATTTCTTAGTTGACTGCTAAATCAATTGACTGTGGTATTTTTGGTACTGTGGAGTGGACATTCAGAATTGGATGAACCCTCTTGTTGCACATCACAAATTTTAATATCCCAAAGAGATGAAAACGGAACAGCAGTTTCAAAAATGTATGCAAATAGCACAGGTTGGTGGATTTTCTTAACAAACAACGTTTTCAGCAAAGCTCAAATTAAAAAATAAAAACATTAACCCTACATCGTGTGTTTCAGCTTTGACAATACTTATATTCCATTATATTATACATTACATTAGTTTTATGAAAATCTGTATATTAAAAATATGAAACATAATTATACCAGTAGCAGAAACATTCATTGCTGACACAAAACAGGCTTGTAAAGCTCTTCAGGTTGTTTTCACACATCTACATAGTCCTTCATCAAGGACAAACTACAGGACAGCCATTCATCCTTGCTAACATCCTTTCATCACTTGGCAATTCGCTGTCTATAATTCTAGCACCGCTACAAAAACGAAGTTGTAAGTGGTGTCTGCATATTTATTCTTCCTTGTGAATAATGCAGCATGAAAAGTTTGTCTGCCATTGTTTTATTCTGCCTCCTAGTCTAGCCTTAAAAAAAATCACTATTTGTTGTAAACATACTTTTCAGGTAGCCTATGTGCCGTTTTTACCCAGTTAGAACTTGTAACGCCTATGTTGTCATATTACTTTAAATGTATTAATGATATCCACTTTCCAGTCACTAAACTCTCTAATGGGTGTAATATGTTAATATATACATTACCGGGGATTTAGAGAGGATATAAACAATGCTCATAAATTGGTTAATCTAGAAGCGCTTTTCCGGCACCTTCATGGCCGACACGTTTAAGCCAATGCGCGTTAAACGCCTCATTTTGGGTCTCGAGATTACGGCGTTAAGGGAGTGCCCGTTAGTTATTATAGGAAGCTCCGCGTGCTCTCGCGAGCTCGTTGTTTCCTACTCAGCGGTGTAAGATGGCGGAGGCAAATTAAGCCGCAGCCCAGGTAAGACACTGGAATTGTGTTTTTCTTGGATGGGTTCAGTTCGAGATTGTGTGGGAAGTTGTTTGAAAGCAAGAAGTATTTATGAACACTTATTTAAAAGGGTCTGCGTCGTAACAGGGAAAACTGGACCAGAAATTCTGTTATATTTTACCGTCCAGGGTCGGCCAGTCTGCTATGTGAACCGCCATTTTTAATTTGCAGTTCTACTATAAATAGTTTAGAGATAGTGTCGCATAAAGAGTCGTAAAAAGTGAAATTCTCCATTTACACACAGACTGGATTAGCGAAGATAGTCTACATTAATCAATTGCGCATTACTGGCTATCTAAGGCAAATCGTATGAATAAAACAAGAATAGCCAAGAAGGCGACATACAGGCTTTTCTTCTGGTACAGCAAAAATCATGACAGATCCCATTCACAGAATGCATGAGGTGTGGATTTTGTCTCAGGCTGTGTGTCTTACTTGCCCCCCCTTCCCCGCCCTCGCCAAGAAGTGAGTCAACTAGTTAGCTGGTTATTAATCTGTTCGTAAAAATGAAACCATGAAGGCCCGGTGGATTGTCACAAGGCGAGCATTGCAACTAAGTCGAATTTGAAAATGTCCATATGTCTGTGATTGAGCCGTTAAACCGCATAATTGTGCAAACTTGTGATTTTCTTAGACCGTAGCGATTACTTTTGCACGGACTTCACTCCGCTGTATACATTATAAAAGATGACCGCTGCAATTATTTGTTGGTGCTGTACCGTCAGCGTTGCTGCTTGGCCGCAGCTCTGTTTGCCGCAGTAGTGCAAAGTGCTTATATAGGAATGCAAAAAGTGTGGATGGTTTTGATTGTCGGTAATATTTTTTCTCGCAGCTTGTATGTTAATATAGTTCAAGCTCAGCCATATTTAATGTGTGTTACGGGTAGCATATTTAAAAGTGGATCCTTATGGAATTAACAAATGGTAAATTACACATCACTGCTGTAGTTGGTAATTTTTCTAGTAGCTGTATATTAATTTTAATATTACAATTTAATATTCCGGTCGAGAAAAACGGCAAATAATTTTTACACACGGAACCCAAAACACAATTAGGTCTTTATTTTGTTGATCATTTAAGGTTTCTGCTGCTGTTGTGGATCTTCTGATGCCTAGGTTTGTGCGGGACTTATGACCCCAAGTATCAGCTGTAGTTTCTGACTGAAATGCAGGCACCTTCATGCTCGTTTTCCCCACACATTAATTCATTTCAAATAATGTTTCCGGTCTTTTTATAGTAACGTAACAGAATTGTAAGACTGCCAACTTTAAATGAATTATTACATTAGTTATCCTCATTGTGCCATTAACTTAAGTTAACTTTACTTAACTAAAGTCCCATGATGGTCTCTGCTCTTGAACTTAAGGCTTAAATGGTTCAGTAAAAAATGAAAGTTCTGGATGTCGTCTAATGGGTCTTTAAAGGTACGATACTGGTATTTTACATTTGGGGCGATTCATTCTGGGGCTGGTGTATGGCTCAGTGGGCTAAGCCTCTGTGCTTGTGATCAGAAGGTCACTGGTTCGAGCCTGGCCTCTGCCGAATAGTCACACGTCTGTGGGCTCTTGTGCAAGGCCCTTAACCCCCAGCTTCCTGGTGCTGCAAGGTTGCTGCCCTTTTGCTGTGACCCTCAAGCATGTATGGAGGGCGAGTGAAAAAGAGAATTTCCCCTTAGGAATTAATATAGTATCACTATTCACTATTCTGCTCAGTTCTGTTTTAATGTGATAATTTCACCAGAAGGTTTTCTCATGATTTTATTTTTGTAGCATCTTAGTACCTGTTGGTTCCTTTAAATGAAAAAAATGTATATATTCTAAGATGGAATTCTGTCATATGTAAATGTGGGCATAAAATGTATGTGTAAATTTGTATAGTCTTAAAAAGTCTTACTTTTGATCTATTCCTGTCATTCAACAGATAGAAATTAGGACTGATTTTTGGCTTGTTGTACTGATGCATTGGTCTGCAGTAGTAGTATAATTGAGTTTCTGTCTTTTGAGACCATACTTTATGCAGTTCATACCAGATTCTACATTAGAAATGTTCTTTTTAGTCAAGTATAGGTACTTTTAACGGTATGTATTCTATTTTGGTGTCATGGTGAACCATCACTAGATGTTTGTGTATTTCATACCGTTGAAACAAACATCTGATAAATTTAGGGCTTGTCTTGCATGTTTAAACAGCAAATGGTTAGGATTATAATTCACCAGGAATGTGTGGTAGTGATCACAAAGTAATATCATCTTTGGCGGATTACAACTTTAACTGTAACATTTTTTGTATCACACCATTATTACTGTCATAAACTAAGTTGTCACAATTTTATACAGATTTTTTCTTAAGTTTTTAACAAAGATTTTAATATAAATAAACTAAATATTTAACAGCATTTATATCCAGCTCAAGACCTACTTCCTAATGTAAATACCAATGTCACAAGATGCATAAGACTATCATCTCTGAGGTCATCATTTCCCCTGTAGGACCATGTTTTTCTAGGATTTAAGTGTAAAAGAGGTTTATACATCAGTGGTGTGATGATGTTCAGGGAGCGTGAAGATGCACTGCATTCCATTCCAGGAAGTTTCTTAATCAGATGCCTCAAATATTTCAGGTCATTCTGTGCAAAAATATGCTGAGTCTTGTGAAGTGTGAGCAGAGATGTGAATCACTGAGTTGGTTTTCTGTGAGTAAGTCTTGCTGTTTTGTTGCATCATAAAAGTACTGGTGAAGTAATTTGGTTTGATTCAAGGGTACAATCAAAGACTGGATGTATAATTTCTAATGTTTCAACTGCATTCTCGGTAAGAGATTGGAGTTTGCTTTAGAAACAATAAGGGAAAAGGAAAACTGTTGCCGATAGGAGCAGGAAGACCACCATTACTAATAATTTACACCATTGAATTCCATATACCCTCCATGGTGCCCAGAACTGAATTATGATTTAATTAGAGTAACTGTGCTGGACCATGTGCCAGGAGATAGTTGACAGGTTGACCATCACATACATAATGTTCTGCATTAAATTTATGAGATCCATTGTGGCAAGAGGTTGTGTGTATGTGCAGTATTTTAACTTTCTATCTGTCTTTGCATGAGTTTTTGCTGCTTCAGAAGATGTCACAGTAGCCTTTCCGTAGAAGCCTGAGTGCGGGGTTAAAAGATATACCCTAAATAGTTTCATTGTGCAGGCTTTGATAGTATATGATTCAAGATCGTTTGTCAGATACATGTTAGCAGTGAAGTGTATTACCTAAGTCGCTCCTATTGACATATGAGTAAGCGGTATGAGAATTACCATGACTCTGTTTTAAGATTTTAACATGAAGGACAACTGATAATGGTGTATTTGAATAAACTAGAAGTCACCATAGATGGTGAACTGAATGACTTGCTGCTACTAATTTCAGAACTTTTTTTTAAACCTTGAACTAATGCATTCAGGTATTCTGTTATGTTGTGCAAAAAAGTGGGATATGTAAATTGTCATATTGCTCAGACTATGCATAATAAATTTATTATTGTAGGTATTAAGATACTTCCGCAATTTTTGTCTAGCAAGCGGTCTGCTAAAAGCTCAGTATTGAACTGTAATGTGGCACATTAGTTTACAAGATATTAGTAAATGGTTGGTATCTTATTCTGTTTTACTGTGTGTTGGACATTGTTTATTCTGCCTATATAAATGTGTTGAAGCTTATTAGAAAGTTGGCTCATAAATGTGTCATTTAGCTATTCATATGCAGTTTCAGTATTTGACCTTCGAGGTAGTTTTAAAGTTTGAACAGCAAAGCTGACATTTGACCACCTGCATTAATTACCATTGTAGCTCCTTTACAGTTCACAAAGTTGGTCCGTTCTGAACCATATTTGATCAAACTCATTTTGAAAATTTATCCTGGACAGCTGCAGAAACCTCATCTATGCAGTGTGGAATGTGAAAAGGGTCCTTTTCAAAACCATTTCCAGTGTATTAAAACTGCATTTAGATAGTTCAAATAGTATTTAACCAAGTTGTGTAATCTCCATGTCAGGATTTCAGCTTTAAAAAATGTTTTCTTAGATTTGTTTTTCTAAGATTTCTAATATATTTATTACCTTTAAAAATTGGTTATAATTCAAATATTTTGTTACGACGTGGTCTCATAAAGTGGACAGGAGTGTATCTTGACATCAAGATCGAAAGGGATTGTTGACTTGATTTGCTGTGAAGGTCACTGTCCATTATTTTCAACCTCTGTTTTACTGGGAAAACTGAACTGACTATTGCAATCAAGAGTCAGATGGCAAGTTTTTCCATACATTGTACAGTGAACCAAGGGTGTTGCTTTCTGTAAATGGGATGGTGAATATAGGACACGGTGATAATCTTATGATAAATGTTCTTTTTGTGCTTCACATATAAAAACATTTTCCAAAAATGTAACACCTGTTTTACAGATTTCAAATTTGTGCATGATGTATATACGGTGGCAAGAAAAAAGGTATGTGAACCTTTTGGAATTTCATGGTTTTCTGCATTAATTTGTCATAAAATTTGATCTGATCTTCATCTAAGTCAAGGGTATTGACAAATATGTGGGTATAATAATAACACACAAATTCTCATCTTTCATGTATTTATTGAGAACAACCATAAAAAACTCAGTGCTAGTAACCCTTTAGTAATTAGCTAACTGGAGTCAGGTGTGAGCATACCTGGAGTCTTGTTAAGAAAATGAGTTTGGAGGTATGGACTAGAGCAACTTTGACTGATAAAAACCACTCAAACTTTGTCAGTTTGCTCTGCACAAGAAGAATACGGTTATGTGAGCCATGCCTCGCCAAAAAGAGCTTTCAGAGGACCTACAATCAAAAATTGTTGATTTGCATAAAGCTGGAAAGGGTTACAAAGTGATTTCAAAGACTTTAGAAATTCACCAGTCTACAGTTAGGCAAACGATCTACAAATGGAGACACTTTGGGACTGTGGCTACTCTACCAAGAAGTTGGCGCCCAGTCAAAATGACCCCAAGAGCACTACGGAGACTCATCGATGAGGTAAAGAAACAACCCTGAGTGACAGCCAAAGATTTGAAGGCATCATTGGAACTGGCTAAAATCTGTATTCATGAGTCTACAGTACGTAAAACATTGAACAAGAAGGGTGTCTATGGCAGGATATCATGAAGGAAGCTGCTGCTTACTCACAAGAACATTGCTGCATGCCTGAAGTTTGCGAAAGAGCACATTGACACTCCACAGCTGTATTAGCAAAATGTTTTGTGGACTGATGAAACTAAGATTGAACTATTTGGAAAGAACATGCAGCACTACATCTGGTGTAAAATGGGCACTGCATATCATCATGAAAACATCATCCCAACTGTAAAGTATGGTGGAGGAAACATCATGATTTGGGCCTGCTTTGCTGCATCAGGGTCTGGCCAGCTTGCAATCATTGAGGGGAAGATGAATTCCCAAGTGTATCAAAAAATTCTTCAGGATAATGTGAGACTGTCTGTACGTCAGCTGAAACTTTGTAGAAGTTGGGTGATGCAACTGGATAATGACCCAAAACACCGGAGCAGGTTCACAACAGAATGGCTTCAGTAAAACAAAATCCGCCTTTTGGAGTGGCCAAGTCAGAGCCTAGACCTCAACCCAATGGAGATGCTATGGAATGATTTCCAAGACGTCCAAAGAATATGACAGCGCTAAAGCAGTTCTGCCAGGAAGAATGGGTCAAAATTCCTCCTGAACGATGTGTAGGTCTGATCCACAGCTACAGGAAGCGCCTGGTTGAGGTTATTGCTGCCGGGGAAGGGGGGAGTCAAACAGTTATTAATTCAAACGGTTCACTTACTTTTTCCTCTAGCATTATGAGTTTTTTTTTTATGGCTGTTCTCAATAAAGACACGAAAGATGAGAATTTTTTTTTGTTGTTGTTGCTATTATACCACATTTATATTTGTCAATACCCTTGACTTCGATGAAGATCAGATCACATTTTATGACTAATGCAGAAAACAATGAAATTCCAAAAGGTTCATATATTTTTTTCTTGCCACTGTATCTTTTTGAGTAGCTACATGAATATGCTGTCTTTTGGGATTCCAGTCAGCATTCATAATGGAGCTGTCACAATTACTCAATTTTTAAAAAGCATTGATTTAAAATTTGCCTTCTCAATTACTTAGCAATATGGCAGAAGGAAGATGGCGCATAGTGGATGAGGGCCCAAATAAAGACCAAAAGTGTGGAAGCTATTCATATTAAAAGTGAATGAAAATGTGGTTGCCAGAATTGCTAAGCTGAACTTAAATATCACAACAGCCCGATTTGCAATGCTACTACATCTTAAAAGAAGACATTCAAGTTTAACGAACTCCCCCAGTAATCTGAGGTTAGCTGTAGATGTGTGCTGTTTAGCCTCCCAGAGAAGCCTAGCCTGTCTTTGTAATCACTTTAAGTTAAATTGTTTTGCTTAATTTACTTTGTATGATTCTTGTGTCTCAATAAGTGCTGCTAAACCGAAGGTTAACCTTGTTGCTTAGCCACACCATCTTGCATAATACAGTACATTAGGGGTGGGCAATCAAGATCGATCACAATATATGATTTTGTCAATCTTGTGATCTACTTTTCTTGTGAATTTATAGAGATTGTGACCTGTGATCCTCCCTCTGTTTCCAAACTTCATATAAAACTTTGATCATTCACAAACCAGAATGACTTTCTACCAGGTAGCTGTGCTGATTTGGCTAAGTTATATCACGTGTCTCTGTCACAGGGTCTCTTTCAGGCATGACATATTTGAAAAACAAATGCAATGTGAGCTATCGGCATGATGGACAAGGAGCGGGTGCCAAAAAAGGACTCGACGTCAGTGCTGAAAAATCTCTGCTATTCAGTGGTTATCTATTGACTGCTTATTACCATTTTGTTTAATATTTTAAGCAAAGTTTAACTCAGGTTTTAATGACCATTTTGAAAACAATATTACAAACAGTATCGTTTTAAATGGTTCTAATTATAGTCCTTAGGCTTGTTCGAGTTTGGGTATTCTTGACAGTACATTTCAAGATTGGGAAGCAAGATTGCAATTCAGATCGTGGGTTGTGATTGTATGTTTAAAAAGATTGTGATATGATTTTTTGGGAAGATTACCTGCCCCTATGGTACATAATAACCATGTAATATTTATTGTAAGTTTTGTGAATGTATTGTATATTTTGAGTAGGACTGAATGATAATTGGGAAAGTTTACTTTGCAATTTTTGAAGGTTTTTTTTAATATATATTTAGGAGTTGAAAATTAACTATAGCCAAAAAACACTTATCTACCAATAAAGTCTGTAAAATAAGTTGGTGGTGTTTGTGCCATCTGATACAAATCAGTGCCAACAAATCACTTGTTTTGCTCAGTTTTGTCTCTGCGGAATCCAAAATATTTCCATACAGTGAAAGACAAATGTTTTTTTATTTCAGTTCTTCTCCTTTCTCCTCCTCAGTCATTTTTGTTAAATGCCTATGAGTGAATCAAAAAGCAAGGACGAGTGATTATGATTGGTTCAGAGTGATGCAAAAGTAGTGAGTTTGTACTTTTTTAAAAACATAATGGATAATGTTGAAAAGGCATCCTCATTAAAATTGCAAAGCTTGCTAAGTTTTGTTATGCTAAAACATTTTTACTGTTATAGGAAACTTATTGATGGTCTCAACCCATCCGTCATGGTCCTTGCAATGTGATGATTGCATGTGCACAACATGCAGTGTTAATATTGCACAGTGTGCAAGACTAGTATTGAGGGAGGCACAGTAGATAGCACTGCCGCTTTGTGTGAGAGCACGAGTTTACGCTGGGTCCTCTGGTTTCCTCCCGCTGTCTACAAAAATGAACTGAACTTGAATGAACTGGACTGCCTAAATGGACCATATGTTTGTGTGATTGTGTGTCCTGCAGTGGGTTGGTTCCCGTCTCACTCCAAATCCAATATATAATATAACATTATTTTATGTTTACTTTATTAATCATCAAATTAATTGGTATATTACTCTATTACTGTAATCAATTGTGACAGTCGTAATTCAGAGAAATCTGTACATAGTGAAATACAGCTGAAATCCAGCATATTTTGAACCATGAAGCGGTGTGACTGTGCAAAGAGGATCACCATTCTCATTGTGTTCACTAGGGGACATATGAGGATGTGAGGAAAGCTATATTGCACATGTTTTGTTGTGCAGTGATCAGGATTATCAGTAGATCTGGCTGCACATATACACAGAGAGTGGACTGGAATGAGGGAAAAAGTTACATGTGAGTATGAAGCCAAGATTCCAGACTTTCTGACCTGTAGGACAGATGCAAAATTAAATCGGAAGAGGAAACCTAATGAGAGCATTTTTCTTGTGTAGTGGGGAGCTGATTGATGAACCTGTGAGTCATTAAGACATTTTAAGTATGTTATCCTTTGTGTCAGACAGGCAAGGCTACACTAGGGTTTGTATGACAATGTTCTGATGAAATGCTAATCTGTTACTGTATGTAGTTTCTAAGTTTGCGATATATCGTAACAGGCAAGTGGTTATTCAGCATATTTAAATATAAGTGAGTGGAGTGTAATGAGTTTCAATCTCTTTATATTTACTACGGACGCAAAAAACCGTCGTTGGGGAAAAAATCGTTGACTGGAATACCAAAAAAAAAAAACCTGGAAACGCACTGTTTGATACATTGCAGTCGTGTTTTTTGTCGTTATGTGTATACAGAGTACGCAGACGCCTCAACTAAACAAGCATTACACACACACGGACACACAGACAGCAAACCGACACATTCAGTGACATGATAGGCCCTAGTGGATGATTCAGCGGATGCACAGCACGGTCCTTTCCATCCCTCCCGCAGTTTGTTTAACGTAAGAGTGAAGTTTATGGCTGAACACTTATCCGCTTTTGTTCCTGGCGATTTATAAGCGCCGTGTGTACGTGTTCGATTAGTCTGGCTGTACTTGTGTGTTCGTGTTTATGTGCTGATGGAGGGGAGGAGTGTCGGACAGGAGGCCTAAATCGAAGCCGGGAGCTAGAGTAGAGCCTTTAATGCCGAGACCCCCGGACGCGGGATACTTGGCTGGCGCTTTCTGGTTCCGCGTCCGCATATTCTGTCACAGGTTAAGTTCGCTGCACCGTTTCGAATGAGCTATTAGCTACAAGTGGCAGGGTTAAACGACGACAGAATGAGAAAGAGGTGCTGCGGTTTACCAAGTAATTTTGACGACTATCGTGTTCACTGGCTGCAACGGGGTTAAAAGTAGCTAGCTAGCTAGCGGCTAAGAGTCGGATGATGCCGCTGTGACAGCCATGAGAATTCTCCTCTCCGGAAGAGCATAATTACGGTCCGATCAGTTATTTGCTCCCAATCGGATGTTTTTGCAACTTTACATTGGCGGTATGTGTCTCCCTTCACTGAGCTACGGTTATTCAGCGTAGTGCCGAGACCGAAATGTGGCGGCTGGCTGGCTAGCTAATACGGACGTAGCTGTTTCGACTGGGAGGCTAGCATGCGATGGCAATTTCTACTATGTTTTCTCAGTTCTTTTCTACTAGGGTCGTTTAAATATGTCTCTTCTCTTATGAAAAGCCAGCTGGTTTTCGATTTACTATGACTTGGGCACCGGTGTGGGCCGCTGCTAATCTTAGCACTTAACATTTTCTACCGCATTGTTGCATACGTGTTTAAATTGCGACGTTAAGGCTAAACTTGTGTTTCCTGGCGTGAGTGTGAGCGCGCGCCCGCATTTGTGTTTGTGTTTTTTTTTTTCTGAACTTCATATATATTACTATTGAAACCATGACACGGGCCTCAGACCCCTTTAATATACAGTGAAGTCATGTGTTTTGGCGTGAACTGATTTTTAAAAATGTTCTTATTGCATAGTCAATGGTATTTAAGGCGACAGCCCTCCGTAAGTCTGTAGTTTACCATTCGTAAAAGACCTGTCAGGTACATCAAGCAGCCTTACCAGCATGGTAAAGCTGGAGACAACCCATGTGAGAACATGGGAGGGAATGGTGGAATATGCTGCTAGAGGCCTGTATTGATCTGAAACGACAACTAGTTCTGTCATTCCCCCAATATTTTTCCTTTCCTCCTGCCTGTGAGACCTCAGAGTAGACGGCAGTTTAATTTTATTATGTAGCCCAGCAACTGCCAGCATCTAAAGGGCTGTGTGACATGGTGCTTTTTGTCTGTCAGGAGTTGTGAAACAGGACGTTAATGTGTCTCTGCTTTTCTGCATATGGGTGTACTTCAGGTTACTCTATTTTGGCTAGTAAAAAAGGAACCCAAGTCAGGTATGGAGCATATGGCCTTATGTAGTGCTGGAATTTAAGTAAAGGACAAGCTGGCTGATGTGACTGCACTGTCAGACCTTGTAGCCAGGGAATAAGCTCACCTTTGGTTTGTGTAACACTAGTACAGCTCAGTTGTGTGACATTTCCCATTTATAACATTGTGACTGGTTTTTCTGACAGTTACTACAAATGAACATTTGAAGATGCATCTTGTTCCCTTGTGGCTTTTTTTACAGGGCATTTTTATGTATTTTAATAAGCTTGTAGTAATAAAAAAAAATACTCATGACTTAATACACCCAAATCTCTCTGTAGAATAGACTACATCGTATTATAGTTTAACCAAACTCTTTTGGCAGTACAAACGATGTAATACATCTTTGCCCCTGTACTACTGGTCCGCATCTTGACTTTACTTGACTTTACGGACATGCTTTGTGGAGCGGCACGGCTCACGTGCTGTCCCCTGTGTTTTAGGTTTTGTGAATGAAGGCATGCTGGATTCATGTTGCCAAATTATTCACAGTAAGTGTTTTGGGAGTACTATCCTGAAGTCACTTCAGTCATCACATTACAGGTCGCACTGTGATGAATATATTCTTTGTCTCTCTCTAGGAGCAGGAAGTAGGAACTAGTTAAAATGAAAGTTGACAGAACCAAGTTAAAGAAGACCCCCACAGAGGCGGTGAGTTGTCTGTTCTCTTCTTGTGTTGTGGTGGAATTGTACATGTTTATGTACTTCTCTGTCTTGTAATAAACTAACCCAGCTTCTTCTTTGCCCCTTACCCCAGCCTGCTGACTGCAGGACGCTTATTGAGAAGCTGAAGGGATGCAGCGACGAGCAGCTGCTGCTGGAGCTGCAGCACATAAAGACTTGGAATATTGGAAAGGTGAGGGAGGCGAGCAGAGGCCAAGCTGTAGCCACCACAGTGTGTTTTTGGGGAGAACTTCTGGAAGCATAGCACAAAGGCAGGGCTGTGATAGCAGGATGTTTTTAGGTGTCTCTCATATGCTTTGGCAGCTGTTTGAAGTTTTAATATAGGAATTGAACTCTAAAATGAGACCTCTTCATAGTGCATATTTAAAATAAATGCAGTACCCACACATTAAAAATGTTTTATACCATATTTGTGATCATTAATTTTCTAAATTACAAACTATTCTTTATATTGACTTAAGATCAGTTCTTTAAATGTTTATGGCGAGACTAGTCATCTTTAAATCTGAAGAAACTAGTATTCTTAGCTGAAATACAGTTAAACCTGGCAAGAGCTTCCATGATGTATTGAAGAGGACTCAATTTTCTATCTGGTCAATCTGAATATAATTACCTCAAATGCCTGTCTGACTTTCTCTAATGGTCCTTTTGGACACTTGCCTTTCTCCTTCATAGTGTGAGCTATACCACTGGGTGGACTTACTGGACCGCTTTGATGGGATCCTGTGTGATGCCGGTCAGACTGTGGAGGACATGTCCTGGCTGCTGGTGTGTGACCGGCTGGACAATGGTCAGCTGAAGGCCCTGCTGCTGGCTGTCCTCAACTTCACAGCCTTGCTGATAGAGTATAGCTTCTCCAGGCACTTGTACAGCTCCATTGAGGTATGGGAGACTTAAAAATGCTCAAAATGTCACAGTTGCCCCTTGTTCACCACATGGACTTGATGCGTTTCCTTACGACTATAACCAATGTAATTAGGCTGTGAATGTGCCACTTAATGAAATGTACAGTAAGTCCTAGTGTTTGACGCATTTCTGCTTTTTGTCTTTGCAGCACCTAACAACCCTCCTAGCATCATCTGACATGCAGGTGGTCCTGGCTGTGCTGAACCTGCTGTACGTATTCAGCAAGAGGTCTAATTACATCACAAGGCTGGGCTCTGACAAGAGGGCCCCTCTGCTGGCACGCCTGCAGCACCTGGCAGAGGTCTGTCTCTGTACAGAGATCGGTGGGGGTTTGGGAATGGCAGATATGTCAAATATAGACTGGTGCAGTTGGGGGAGCAGTGGTTCTCAGATGTAAGCCAAATATAGATTGGTTAGGTTTGGGATTGTCAAATATAGGTCACATATTGAATGCTGGGATTTTGAGATTGGCAAATAGACTATGCGTCCATTTCCCATTTAACAGTCTCAGAAGTGTTTTTAAGCATTTTAGGTTTTTTGCTGCTACCTTGGTTTAAGTAGAAGAATAATGAAAGTGAGGTTTGACGTGCTGCATCTTTTTTTCAGCCTGACCTTCGTGGCTGGGTTAACTAAAACGTGCTGGGCTTCCTTGTCTTTTAAAAGAAAAAAGCTCTGCTCTGTACTTCCTGTACATGTCTCAATGTTGCTGGTTCCTGTCCTTTTCCCTTTAGAGCTGGGGAGGGAAAGAGAATGGATTTGGTCTGGCTGAGTGCTGCAGGGACCTGCCCATGGTGGTGAGTTTTATAAATGATTATTAATGTAAATCTGTGAGTTTAATCAAGCAGTACATATGTCTAATAATGCTCTGTGACCTTTTAACAAACACCACACCAAGCTGTCTATCCATTGTATTCCTTATGCAGGTAACCAGGCACTCATATGGCTTCTAAAACATGTTTCATTTCTTAGTGCAGTTTCTAAAAATGTCATTAGTTCCACTGATATTCTTACTTTCCTTTTCTTAACTTGGTCTCCTCCTCCATGAGCAGAAGTACCCTCCCAGTGCCACAACATTGCACTTTGAATTTTATGCCGAACCTGGGTCTGAGGTTAAAGCGGAAAAAAAGGTATGAAATTCAGGCCAGATGTCTGTCCAGGGACAGAGCTGAATGTTGTTTGAACTGAAAAAGACAAGACAGAGTGAGATAATATGAGGTGTTTCTCTGGTACCTGATACCTGGCCCATTCTGGTTGGCATTTAATCAGTCAGCAGATAAACTGATGTAGGTTTGCATGTATCAGGGAAAAAAACACTAAGTGCCTAGACTATAACTGAAAGGATGTTGTATATGTAGTGGCAATATGCCCTCATAGTGCATTTTCAACTAATACTGTAGCTTAGTATAATGTTCTGTACATTTTAGTACATGCTTCTAAAATGTTTTGAATAATAATATGCATTTAACTGACTGTACATGGGACCTGCTCGTAGTGGTTGGTCTCTGAGCATAAGCATAAACTTTGCCTGTCAGGGAATAGTTCAGGGAAATATAAATAATAGTTATGGATGACGACAAATGGTGATTATCAGATTTTGAGCGGTATTTGATTATCAAATGGCAACACAATTTTCCCCTCCTCCCACAGACGAGTAGTAATACACTACACTACATTCATATAGAACAACTTGACAAGGTAACGTGAATGATGATGTTTATGATGAACTGTGAAATCAGGTTTTGATAAATTTTCTTAAGGATGAAGTGACGAATGCTTGAAAAATGTTATGAGGATCTGTCCTCAAACAACTCTATTGGTTCTTTTTTTTTGTTGAAGGTAGTAATTCTTTTACATGGAATGAATGTTACTTGAGTGTTTATGTGTGATTAAAGGAAATTGTCTGCTTTTGTTAGAATTCGAATGTACTCTTATCTTCTTAAAATTAAATGTATGAAGTGGGTAACAAAGGGCTGAACCTGGCAGATCTCAGAGAGTCCATCAGAGATCATGGAGTCTCTGACCGTCATGCACAGTATCCCCAAGGACAAGCAGACGCTGCTCTTCACTCACATCCGCCTGGCACACGGCTTCTCCAACCACAAAAAGAGACTGCAGGCTGTCCAGGCCCGCCTGCATGCCATCTCCATACTCGGTGAGTCTGCGCACAGCTGTTTGCTGGCTGGGTCGTGGCTGTGTACTGGTCAGGACCCTGCTTTAAGTAATGCTTGGTGTTGATCGGTCTTTTGTGTGAAATGGGATGAGACTGTGGCATATTCAAAGATTTGGCTGCCTCGTATGTACTCTACAGGAGTTAAACAAATTGGTGGTGTTTGATGTAAAACGTGCTTTGTTGTGCTCCTTTTAATGGCAGTTTGTGATGTGTCTATGGTAGTTTATTCCAACGCGCTCCAGGAGTCTGCAAACAGCATCCTCTACAATGGACTCATAGAGGAATTGGTGGATGTTCTGCAGATCACAGACAAACATCTGGTGGTGAGACTATCCTACGGTGTGGTGTGGTCTGTGTGTGCATGTGGAACATGACGTTGGTGTTGTGGTCTTCTGGTTTCTCCTTTTGTCTATATTATGGATAGTAAGTATTTTGTCCTGTCCATCTTATGCCACACCTGTTACTCTTAAATGTATGATTTTTTTTTCTTTTTTTCTTCACCTTTTGTCAGCTCCGTCCATATTGGAATGGTTGTTGAACATTTGGAATTTCAGTGCAGATTCTCACTCACTCACTCACTCACACACACATACACACACACACACACTTTTTAAAATTAGTTTCCATCAATTTTCAGGTAGATGTAATCGAAGTATTAACACCAGATTAATCACTTCCAAAAATTTGTTATAATGAATGATATTCAATAAATGGTCTTCAGTAAATATTTCATCCACATTTATCTGGGCATCTCCCTGCCTAAGAATTGATTCTTTTTCTGAGATGAAGATTGGGATGGTGCAAATTTGCATACTCTTTGTACAAAATTAATTTCTGAAAAGTGAATTTTTGTGATATTGGTTATATACTGTACTGTGCAAAACTGGCATGTAAAGAAAATGTTTAAAGCTATTTATCTGGGTAGTAAGTGTATATTTGCTCTGGAGAGAAAAAAATTAATATTACAATATATAAAAATGAACAATACTATAAAAACAATTTTTTGTTCTCCAAAAAGTTACTGATACCTTGTTGGTTGGCTAGATGAATACTGCTTTAGTTCCCAAACCTCTCCTCAGGGGCACCTGTCATTCCATGTATTTGTATTTGTTAAATTTCACCACCAGCTCATTTAAACAATTAAATCACTCCTTGAGGTAGTTGAACAAGGTGGGATAGTGGTGGAGTCAAATACATTGACCTTAGAAGTATTGAATCTCTTTAGTCAGTTATAGTTGAAGCTGTCTAAATAAAAAAAGTATGCTGTCATCCTCAGGACATCAAGGCGGCCTCTCTGCGCACTCTGACCTCCATAGTGCATCTTGAACGAACACCCAAACTCTCCAACATCATTGATTGTACCGGCATGGCCTCTTACCATGGGTTTCTGCCTGTGCTGGTGCGAAACTGCATACAGGCCATGATCGGTGAGTCCCGTATCACATGCTGAGGTTCAGTTGGGTTGGTCTGCTTGGCCTTTTGCCTCAGATATTAAGCTGAGTAAGTTTCATTTCCACGGTGGCAATTTTTGACTTCTCTCTGTCTCTCAGACCCCTTAATAGAGCCATACCCGCACCAGTTTGCCACAGCGCTCTTCTCCTTTTTGTATCACCTGGCCAGCTATGATGCTGGTGGTGAGGCCCTTGTGTCCTGTGGCATGATGGAGGCCCTGCTGAAGGTTGGGAAGCCTCTTCTATTTTACCTTTATTTAAATGCTTTCTTGCAATGTATGTGAGATTGCCGCATTCGATCGTCACATTCTGTTCTGCCACTCTCACATGCACCCAAACGTATGGTTTGTGTTCCTTTCAGGTGATAAAATTCCTGGGAGACGAGCAGGACCAGATTACATTTGTGACACGGGCAGTCCGGGTGGTTGACCTCATCACCAATCTGGACATGGCTGCCTTCCAGTCCCATGGTGGCCTCTCTATATTCATCTGCAGGCTGGAGGTATATTAGCTGTGCCCCCTCCTTCCCATTTCACACCCATCAGTTGGTCTCCAGTCACTCTTAAAGTGAGTGTTGTCTTGCTTTTGGGCAGCATGAGGTAGACCTGTCCCGGAAGGATTGCCCATTCATCATCAAGCCAAAGACTCAGAGGCCTGGCATGGTTACCGACACTGAGGACATGGATACAGACACGGACGGTCAGCCTGGTACCCATTGCCATTCGCCGCTCCTCTTCTCAAGCTGCAGGCTCTGGTGTTTTTTGTCCTGCTTAGCCTATCCTGACAGTCTTGTTTGCTGCTTGGTATTTGATATTAGGATCCGGGCTTCGTTGCTCTATCCGTGGGAGTCTGAGTGCTGTGTTTAGTTCTACAGCTTAAGAAAACACAAGTTTAGTACTTAGAGGAAAGTTACTTTTAAACTTCCACTCTGTGTGCTTAATATTTCTGACTACAGAGCGGAGCTGATTTGTGTCAGTGTTAGGTAAATGTGTATAGAGCACATGTCTTTTATAAATTTGATGTGGTGACTTTGCGTTAACCCACTTATACCATGGTAACTATACATTGGGCTAAAATTGGCGTAATATTTTAAAGCTTTGATATGGCGAGCAGCAGGTGTTAAACATCTGGTAAGCTTCTGTGACTCTATGGGACTTTTGATGGCTTTGCAGTGCCTGACGTTGCCATGGAGAGCAGCCCTGGGCCATCCACTTCTGCTGAGTCTCGCCCTGAAGGAGAACCTCGTGCCCAGAGCAACTCTGCATACCCACAGAGAGCAGGTAAAGGATAGTCTTGTTTTTTCAAACCCAGTCATGTGTTTTTATAGTTAACTAGCAAAGGTAAGTACCATTGTCGAAGGACTGACTATTCCTGCAGACCTGCAGCCTCCAGCATTTATGATTGAATGTCTGAGAGTTGATTGCTGAATCCATTCTTCCCAGGAGTGCAGTGTATTCCCCAGAGAGCGGCTCTGCTCAAATCCATGTTGAACTTCCTGAAGAAAGCCATTCAGGACCCTGCCTTCTCTGACGGAATTCGCCACGGTGAGCGTGATTGCATCGGCAGGGATGCTACTCCTGGGGTTGCTATTCTTAGCTGTATTTCTGCTTTATGATTTAAACTGATCTGCCCCCTTGCAGTGATGGACGGGTCCCTGCCTACCTCACTCAAGCACATCATCAGTAATGCTGAGTACTACGGACCCTCCCTGTTCCTCCTGGGTGAGTATTTCAATGAGCTTCTTACACGCTTATGCTTCTTGTCTGACTACATCTTGTGGTACCTGGTCAGTCTGGGTTTCTATGAACATGTGAACATTGCCTGATAAAATCAACAGCACTAGAACATTGGGTGTGGCCTGTTTATTTGCAGCCCTCTGACATCTGACCTGTATATGCTGTGTGTCTGTCCCCCCCCAGCCACGGAGGTGGTGACCGTGTTCGTGTTCCAGGAGCCATCTCTCCTCTCCTCTCTGCAGGACAACGGCCTCACAGATGTCATGCTTCACGCATTGCTCATCAAGGATGTGAGGCCATTTTATTATTCTGTCGTTTCTCTCTCATTTTTCCTGCTTGTTTGGTTATTATTCCCGTCTCATTCATTTTCCATTATACAGCTCTGGGAAAAATTAAAAGACCACAGCAAAATTTTCGGTTTTGCTCATTTCTCAGTTTTCCGGATATGCACCTGTGTAAAATATACATTTATTTTATTTTTTTTTTTTTTTGCAAACTCCAACCTGGCTCTTCCTTGCTTCTTATTGATGAAGGACTTCGTCCTTGTTTTAGTGGTCTTCAGTCCTGTTTCTAGGAGCCTGTTATGAATTGTCTTAGCAGTGTACTTTACGCTACTTAATGTTTCCCATTCTTTTTGAAGATCACTTGAGGTCATCCTCTGATTTATGAGGCACTGCCAGATATGTTCACTGTCATCTCTGGCATTAGAAAGTTGCTTCTGCCCTCAACCTGGCAGGTTTTTGGTCATTGCGTCACCTTGTTCCTGTGTACTGCTGTCTTAGAAACTTCAAACCTGAAGCAACCTGCCACTCAGTGTAGCCTTCTGCCAGCAGAACCAGGATTAAACCAGGATTTAAGAATGCAGATTTAAAAAAAAAAGTGGTCTTTTAATTTTTTCCAGAACTGTATATCACCCCACAGGCTTTGTCCATTTAACTGTGGAATGTAGGGCTGCATGATAAATCATTTCAGCTTCATCATCGTGATGTGCGCCTGTGCAATAATTACATTTTTTGGCACTGTTTCGTGTCGTTTGACACAACTTGCGGTAACATCACCGTTATTTGACAGACTGTTGGTAGTTCATTTCTATTTGGTTATGCAGTCAACCCTTCTGCATCGGCAACTTTCCCTATTGCAGTTTCGATATATTGCAGGGTCAGCATAAAAAATTGAAATGGGAACATTTTTGGGAGCTTTTGAGAGTTTTGAAGATGCTGCAGATGATGCATGCAGGGCAATAGACACGTGATTTCTCACAGTGATCTCACAGTAATCTTTGTATTTTGTGTTTCTCGTATCTTTCCGCTATGCTCAACAAGGGGCAAAAATTTGAGGTTTTTCCAGATTGCGGTGGTCCTGAAACCCTATCCACTGTGATGTGGAAGGGTCAACTATAGTTTATTTATGGTGATTTCACCTTGTTTTTATTTATATATATGTATATATATATATATATATATATATATATATAATAATCTCTCTTATTACTCGTGGGGAAGTTCACATATCACGATATGAGATCCTGCAGCCTTAGTAAAAAGGGGGATTCTCTCTCAGAAGGATTTCCGTCTAAAGGAAATGGAATCTGATCCTGGTCGACCATCAAACTGGCTTTTTCTCAGCCCGAAAAGTTCAGGTTTTTGTCTTTTCTATTTTTAAATCAGGAGAGTAGAGTTCAGTGTGGCCTGTGACTCCATGCTGTCTGAAACCCCCACTGCATGTGTTCCCCAGTTGTCCCATTATATTTTTTTGTAAACATTGTGTACTATCTTTATTCCTAATCAATGTCTAGTTTCCGGTCCTCCAAAAATTTATTTTTATGTATTTGTTAATTTTATTTTAATTTCGGAACACTGTGACTTGACTCACCTACCAGCCTTGATCCACATGGCAGGGAACAACTGCTTTTTATGTATGGCAATTAATTGGGTGTTACAAGTTGTACAGCAACTCTCCCTGAGAAGCAACAATAAACATCCTTGGAATTCCCTGTGAAATATTGGCTTTTCCAAGTCTACCCTTTCCCTGCCATCTGTCTCTCATTCTCTTCCTCCACTGCTTTCTCTCTTCCTCTCTCTCTCACAGTCTCTCTCTCTGCAGGTCCCTGCAACACGGGAGGTACTGGGCTCGCTCCCCAATGTCTTCAGTGCCCTGTGCCTCAATGCCCGTGGCCTGCACTCCTTTGTTCAGTGCCAGCCCTTTGAACGCCTCTTCAAGGTGCTGTTGTCCCCAGATTATCTGCCTGCTATGAGGCGCCGTAGAAGCTCAGATCCTTTGGGTGAGTCTGAGGCCTGCCATTGACCCCTGCCTCTTCAGTCCTTGTTTGTCCTCTTAGTCCTGAGGCCCATCTTTGGTACCCTTCCAGGTGATACTGCTTCAAACTTGGGTAGTGCAGTGGATGAATTGATGAGACACCAGCCTACTCTCAAAACAGATGCAACAGCTGCAATAATTAAGGTGAGAATGCTACAGTTGTCAAGTATAATCTTTATGCTATCACCAGATTCAGATTGCGTTTTGGTATCTATCCAGTGATGATGCATTGGCCAGCTGTGTGCTGCTGTGACCTTTGTTGCTTGCCCCTCCATCCTCTTTTCACACTGGCTCTGGAAAAGGGCCAGACTCTTATAACTGTGAGGTGCCTTTTAGGCCTGATGATGCTGCCTGTTTCGGAAAGCTAAGAAATAAATCTTGATACGTTCCCCTTCTTATCAGCAGAACAACGCCACTTAATTCCTCAGCTTTTGACTGTTGTTCCTAAGTAGTGGTTTTCTTTGTAATGATGGGGACAGTCAGCTGAAGTGCACCATAAATGGTATCTCTCCGCCATAGCTGCTGGAAGAGATCTGCAGCCTGGGGCGCGCTCCAGAGTACATATGCCAGAAGCCTTCCATCCAGAAGTCGGATGGTGCTGCTTCAGCACCGCCAGCCCGGTCCAGCCATGCTGCCGAGGAGGCCTCCAGCGAGGATGAGGAAGAGGAGGAAGCTCTGCACTCTTTCACGCAGCAGCAGGGGGAGCTGGAGAGCAGTCGACAGTGGGTTTATATTGAATAATTTGTTTTGTGTGCTTGTGGTTTTGGAGAATGATGTGTGTGTTTAACTAACCTGTTTTTAATTTTTAGAGTTGTTGGCACAGAAGACAGGATACCCATTCCCCTGATGGACTATATACTGAATGTGGTGAGTGTCTGACCACCAGCCGATGAATAAATCATTCACTTCAGAAGGAAGATGCTTGATAACGACTATACCCGTTACACCGTGCTATAGAAACACATTCTGAGTAGTGCTAGTTGTTGTGAATTTTTGGGTATCATTATTGTATGCTGTTCTGCTTCCACTACTACCCTGTGGCATGTTGGAAGTGCGCCTGAGGGGGCAGCCACATTCTCTGTGAGTGAGTGATGGCCAATATATTGTGAGATGCCAGTCATGGCAGTGCTCTATTTCAGACTGTCTAAATTTGACAGGTTTTTACAGATTTTAGGGGCTGCACGTCTGCGAGGATAGGATCTACACCTATGGGTTTATACCCTCTTGCTTGGTCATTTTTGATCTGGTATTAATTACACTTTTTACTGCCACTTTGTCTATATAATGTTTTTACCCTCATTTGCTTCCAATTCTTAGAAGTCATCTGTCACTTGATATACCTGCCCCTGGTGTTCAGACAAGATTGTTCTCCCGATAGCCCATCCCTGGGGAATATAAATGATGAATGTGAAAATAAGACCTTTCTTAAAATCTCCAGTTTTACTTCTCCTCATGTAGTTCTGTCTGGTAGTGGAATAAAACAAAATCAAATGAGAACTAACTCAAGTAAAACTGCTGAAATATAAAGTAAAGCCGGGAACAGAATGACCTTAGCAAGGCTGCCCCGAGGTCTTAGAAATAGAAGTGACAGACGTGTAAGCGACCAGCATTTAACTACCAGCTACTTCCTCAGGAGAGGTGGCAGGTTTTCAGGTTCCTTGCATGTTTTGCTGTTTTCTGCTCCTCTCTCGCTGGCATGAATATTCCAGAATAGTAGAGCCGAAAGTCAAGTTTGAACTTTAAGATGACATCATGACCTATCCCGCTGTACTTCTTCGTAGCTGTCAGTACAAGTGCATAGAATAATCTTTTCTGTTTACAGATAAAATTACTTTTGAATTGCTCATATTGTTTTGAGGAAATACGACTGTTTGACAGTGAAGCACAGAAATGAAGACTAGGACAGGATGATATGGCAAAATATTTGACATTTTTTCATGTTATGCAACATTGATACTTTTCTCTATTTCACTATTATTTGACGACACTTATTTACTAAAGGGAACCCATTTTTGTAAAATTTACCTTGGGATTCCCTTTAAACCGATTCGAAATATAGGAAAAAGACTACGGAGTTCTAATATTAATAAATCATACAAAACGCTTTTTGGCATAGGGTATAACGCACGGAAACAGACAGTTTGGTTTGTTGCTGAACTTTTTGTCTGACTGCCTGGTAGTTTGTTCCCGGGAATGGAATTTGCATTGCTGGTAGAGTTGCCACCTGTCCCCTATTTTGAAAAATAAAATGCTGTGTCCAGTTGTTAACCAATATGGGCACTTGCATTCTGTGTGGCCTGCTGGATGACAATGCTTCAGAAATAAGTTTGCAGTATTTCCAGTTTTAGTTGGCACAAGTTTCTGATGGTTTACAGCACCAGTCTACTTCATGCCGGACTTTTAAATTGCCAAAGTATAGCCACACCACTGACGACTTTTTACCTTATCTGCAATATCTCTATTTAAAAAATAAGAGAGATGACTGCTGAGCTGTTGCTTTCTTCACTGACACCATAGTTTTCTCTGAGTGAGAGCTCATCTTTTCCATATTACCAAAACAGTAGCATGTGGTGTGCTCCACTAACTCGGTCACTTTTAGGGCATAGGTTGTTCTTAAGACTGCCATATGATTGGTTGGAATTGCATTCGTGGTGCACTGATATGGAAATTTCTGGCTCACTCTTTGGGGGGAGGGGGGGTCGGTGTTCTGCTTAAATGTTTAAAGGAACATATCGCCCAAATTACATTACAAAAATACGAAAAATCAAAACTTTTTGGTAGGAAAATACCAGCTCTGGTATACATCAGGAAATTATTATATTCATTTTATGCATCTTAAATATTTATAACATTTTAACTGCTTTGTTACTGTTACACATTTCAAAAAATGGTTTGTTACTTAGGTAACAAAAATCTGTCATTGCATTACTGTAGTGTTCATGCAGTAATTGTTACTTAGTTGTGTTATTAATCACCTAATGTCAATTTCCTTAACTACAGAAGTGTAGTGTGGTCAACTATAATTTTTAAGATCTCTTGAGTTTGCGTTCTCTAAACTGAATTTTCATTTGCTATCAGTTGGCCCATATATTGACGGAGTCCCGTTATCTGACAGTACTGTAGCCTCCTTGACTGGAACAAGTTTGCGTTTCCGAAATGTTTCATTCTCTTTTCTTTCTCTCTCGGCGGAGAGCAATCAAATTTGTTGTGTTGAAAATTTTATTTGGAGGCTCTCCTTTCGAGTTTTTTTTTTTTCAGGGCAGTGTTTTCAGAATGCATTTGTAATGATTTCACCAATGTATAAGTAATTTCGCACAGCAGACATTTTTGTAACTTCAGTATATGGATGTATGTTGCATGTGATGCTGCCCCATTTTAATGGGGCTTATCTGCTGTAGGTATCTGCTCATTTTTAACCATTGGTCAATGGCCGTTTGATGCCGATACGATCGGTGCATTACTAGTAATGAACTTGCGTGTGCCATCAAACAATGTTCCTTTTTGACAGTTCAACAAAGTTTCTGCTATTTAAAATATCACCCAGCCCTACTGCAGACCCGTTGCAGTCACCCTGACTTGTTCTGAATTCCTGTCGTAACCCCCCTCTCCCCCGCCCCCCCAGATGAAGTTTGTGGAGTCCATTCTGAGCAACAACACTACAGATGACCACTGTCAGGAGTTTGTGAGGCAGAAGGGCCTCTTGCCCCTGGTTTCCATCCTGGGCCTGCCTAACCTGCCAATTGACTTTCCCACCTCGGCTGCCTGCCAAGCCGTCGCAGGCGTATGCAAGTCTATTCTGGTGAGAGTAGATACTATTTTATTTCTCATCCATTCTTGGGGTAAATTTTGTTCCCATCAGTTAAGACCTTGTTAACCTTGTTAAGTGATTGTAGTTTCTGAGAGAGAATGTCCTCTTCCCACTCTAGACACTGTCCCATGAGCCCAAGGTGCTTCAGGAGGGCCTGTGTCAGCTGGACTTAATTCTGTCTCTGCTGGAGCCCCTGCACCGGCCCATTGAGGCGCCCGGTGGCTCTGTCTTGCTACGTGAGCTGGCCACGGCGGGTCACGTGACTGATGCTACACTGTCAGCTGGGGCCACACCCCTGCTACATGCACTTACAGCGGCGCATGCCTACATCATGATGTTTGTGCATACCTGCCGAGTCGGTCAGGTGAGACTGTTTAAGTGTCCTTGTCATGCTTGTTTACTAGTCATCTTCAGAAATGAATGTCACTCAACTCTTAGGGAATTATACACTGAATGTGGTTCTTTTGGTCTTTTATTCTGATGGCAGAGTGAGATCCGGGCCATCTCTGTGAACCAGTGGGGCTCCCAGTTGGGACTGAATGTGTTGAGCAAGCTCAGCCAGCTGTACTGCTCCCTGGTGTGGGAGAGCACTGTCCTACTGTCCCTCTGTACACCCAACAGGTCAGCATTCAGAATAACCACACAAAATAAATGTTAGCCTTGTAGCTTTAGCCCCCCAACTATGACTTGGCTACAAGTCCTTGGAATGGCACAGCCCACGTAATTGTGCCATACGGATTGAAACTTGTGTCCTGCGCTATCTTGATGATCTGTGGAAAAAGAAGTCAGTGTATATTCACAGTGACGTCCTTAGTTGTTAAATAAGTGTGTGCTGTTTGTGAACTGATGTACTGTTATATTTGCTCGTGAGGGCTAGAAGAAAAGGGATGATGTAAGCCCACGTGTATTATCGTGTCAGACTTTTCATATTTACCTTTCTGATTAACAACTGCACAAAGGAATGAGTGTATGTGTGTGCATAATATATATTTTTGCATTATAGTTTCAGCACATCTCACAAAAAAAGCATGCATTTGTGGAAATATATTAACATTCTTGTTTTGTAAACAGAGTTAAAATAGTGGCTGATGTGCGAATGCCTGCGCCTTTGTGTTTGTCAGCCTGCCTCCAGGCTGTGAGTTTGGCCAGGCTGACATGCAGAAGCTGGTGCCCAAAGAGGAGAGACCTGCAGGAAGCAGTGCCACCACCAGCACCACCCCTGCCGCTGGAGTCCGCAGAGCCGGTGAGGAGTTCTCTGCTTGCTGAGACGCTTTTTTTCAGGCAGCCGCAACACTTGCAAAAATCAAATCTCGTTCACCTTTGCTTAAGCTCAGTGATTCACTTTTCCACTGACTGGATTGTTCTTTCAATGCTTTTTTGGCGCACTTACTAGCCTTTG
Organism: Mormyrus iriodes; assembly: GCA_011763525.2. Taxonomy (NCBI): domain Eukaryota; kingdom Metazoa; phylum Chordata; class Actinopteri; order Osteoglossiformes; family Mormyridae; genus Mormyrus; species Mormyrus iriodes. Next base: position 3,260,585 of record JAAGVU020000038.1, on the reverse strand, counting down.
AGTCGTCTTATTAGTTTAGTATTAGTACTTTAATAGTTGTGTGTAGTTGTGTAGCTGTTTAGCTCCTGTTCCAAAACTGCTTACACTTGTTCTGTGACCTTCATTGCAATGTCAGCCTAGTTGCACTTATGCCCAGTCGACTCCTTGACAGCAAGAATGTTAGCAATGTGCTGTTTGCTTCACTTGTGTGTTGGTTTGGACATAAGCATCTGCTAAATATGCAAATGATTCATACACACATATTCACCTCTGGTGCTCTTCTCTGCACTACCAGGAGAGGGCGAAAGTGACAGCGGAGCAGGTGTGGACCCCTCTGCGCAGGCTCTGCTCGAAGGCATGGGGTTGGATGGAGACACGCTGGCACCCATGGAGACTGACGAGCCCACGGCTGCAGCAGACCCCAAGGCCACAAAGTCTAAGCTGACACCTGCCATGGCCGCTCGCATCAAGCAGATCAAGCCACTGCTGTCTGGTTAGTGCTTTTTCTCAAGGGGTTCCCATCTGATGACCTATCCCTGCTGCTGATTGTGTGCCCAGGTTTCATCTTGAGGGTAAAGGACTTCAAATCTCTGTGCTCTTATTTGTGTCGTCTTTCCCTCGTCTCTCTCTTCCCAGCATCCTCCCGTCTAGGCCGCGCCCTGGCAGAGCTCTTCGGTCTGCTAGTGAAGCTGTGCGTCGGCTCCCCAGTGCGGCAGCGGCGTTCCCATCATGCGGCCAGCGCTGGGACTGTGCCCACGCCTGCTGCCCGTGCCACTGCATCCTCCCTCACCAAGTTGCTCACCAAGGGGCTCAGCTGGCAGCCTCCCCCCTATACACCCACACCCCGCTTTCGGTGAGTTCTGGGTTGTAGGGAGAGCCTCGCTGAGAGAGAGAGAGAGAGAGAGAGAG